>OY747700.1:2407500-2520000 GCA_963556495.2 Valencia hispanica | reverse complement strand
AAACCAGATAGATTAAGCTAAAATAGACTAAGATACATTAAAATTAGAGAAATTAAGCTAAAGTAAAATAACATTAGCTAAAGTAAAGTTAATCTGATAGATTAAGCTAAAGTAAAGTTAATCAACTAGATTAAGCTAAAGTAAGCTAACATTAGCTAAAGTAAAGTTAATCAACTAGATTAAGCTAAAGTAAGCTAACATTAGCTAAAGTAAACTTAATTAGCTAGATTAAGCTAAAATTAGCTAATATTAGCTAAAGTAACGAAATAAAAGTAAACTAAGCTAGCTGATGCTAAAACATTTAATGTAAATTAAAATGAACCTAACCAAAGTAAGCTAAGGAAAGCTAAGCTACCGTAAGATAAATGTAGCTTAACTAGGCTAAAATAAACAATAAATTAGGGTAACAATGTGTATTTGTATCTTTTTTCTTTTCCTCCTTCTTTTCCAGAACATGTTAGTGTTGAAGTCTGATGGAACATATATAGGCATGCCGTCTATTTATGGGGAGAAACAACTGATTCAATAGAGCAGAACTAAAAGGGCTGCTTCTGTGACTCCACTTCCTGTGACATGATCTTTAAGCAGAACGTAGTACGCTAAATTACATGTTCAGGTACAAACACACTCAAAAGCATAACTAAACACTGGATTATTGTGTAACTTTGTGCTCATTAAGATGTATTTTACTGAATGAATGCAGTCATGTGTTTTCTCTGAGGGCTGCAATGATTAGGCTCTGGTTTGTCCATTTAAGGGGTTTGTGAAATTTGAATAGAGTATTTTTATTGGGATCATAAACATTGACTCTGGTGGGACTCGAACCCACAACCTTTGAATCTCTTACTGCAGATGCTTCTAGAAGTCCAATGCGCTGTCCGTTGCGCCACAGAGCCATTCATAGTAACTGTCTAAAATCCTAAATCTTTACTCCGTCTCTCCTGTAGAACGGTATGAACCTTGGTTGGTCGTCCTGAAATGGCCGACTGCTTTGTGAAAACGGGACCATATTTACAGAGACTTTTCATCCTGTTTGTGCTCTAAGTTTGATGTCGTTTCAGAGCAAAGTTTGGCTGTTTTAACTCTGTGAAACCAGAAATGAAAGGTAGTATTTAGGTAGCTAAAAAACGTCAAATGTCATTGTAAAAGATAAGGAATCAGGTGGCGACGGTCTAAGACCCTGACGTCATTATTTGATGTTTTCAAACTACAGCTTGTTGAGAATTTTGTATTTCCAACTAAATAAACGGTAAGAAATCATTTTTCACGTGTTTCCCACAACCTACTGGAAACGAAGACCTTAGAGATTTCATTTGAAATTCATGCTTCTGTTATGCATCGACACAATCCTGGTTTATCCTGATTCACAGGTCAGAAAATAGTCGGACACAAAGAGTGATTGGAGGTTCGGCTTAAGTAAGTCATTCAGACGAGAACTGTTCATACAGACAACCAGAAAAGATCGTTTTCATCAGTCGAAAGCAATAAGAGAACTCTGTAAATGTAGAAAATTAAGAATTTCCCTCTCTGTATTTGCTCGTAACAAACTTCCCACATTTCAAACATGTGTTTAATAACCCGTCATCACATCCCAGAAGGCCCAGAAGGTTTGTGTCCCACAGCCAATCAGACGCTTGGACTGGTGCCCAACAGAAACCAGAATGAGCCTCTTACTGTCTCTGTTGGACGTATTCCACCTGATCCGCTGCGTGTTGAAGAGTCTGCAAACAAACAGAAAGTGAAATATGAAATGATTATGAAGCCATTATGATGCTGAGCTGTCCCGTCATGAGGTGTTTGGTTTTCTGCTCTCTGCGTTTTTCCTTAAAAGGCCAAATGGTTATCATCCGTGGAGCTCCGTATCACCATCGTCATCTCTCAGGGCGGACTTCACGGGAAACGACCAACAGTTCCCAGAACAAATCAGAGCAACTTGGACCAAAAGCATGCAGGGCTCGGTTAGCGGACCTTAAAACCGAGCGGAGGACTTTAGACGGATGAAGGATGAAGAACGTGAGGAGAATATTTCCTCTCGTCGGTCCGGCTCAAACGGGGTTGGTGAATCTGAGCAGAACTCCACAGGTTATGGCTTTAGATCCAACCTCAGCCAGATGTTAGAAACTTTGTTCTATGATTTATTCACAGACACACAATGTCTCACTCAGGAATGAAAAGTTGAACTGATCTGGATCCTTTGTGTGTTTTCTGGAGGAATTTTAACCTCTGCACATGATGCTGTTTGATGCAAACCTTGCAGACTAATATCATCTTTACTCTGTGGGCTCCAGGTCCAGCAAATGTTCTCTTTACAGAAGCTTTCAGGTTCGTATCCGCCGATTTCTCAAAATAAAAACAAAACCAAAAACAAAGGAAATGACGTAATTCTCCAAACGTAGACAGTTGTATTTTTCAGAAATCTAAGTTATGATCATTAGACGTTTTGGCAATTTGGTAATAAGTTCAAAGTCTCAGTCCCAGCTGTTTAACCCGACTGTTGGTTCTGGTGGAATGCAGATTATATTGACTGCAGGGGTTGCGTTGACCAAATATTGTCCATATTTGACCGTTTTATTTTAACGGTGATGGAAAAATCTGAAGGTCATTCTGACAGATTGCAGTTCACACCCCTGACCACTTGGTGGCGATGCGCAGACATTTTCAGCTTTACGCGCAGAGTTCAGGTAACTACATACAAAAATAAAACAAGATTCCCATGAGAGCATCTGATTGGGAGCTGACGGCGCGTTGAGGAGTGACGGAGGCTTCGGAGCGCGTCGCTGCGAGATTTCCTCCAGCTGAAGTGATCGGAGAGTCTTTCACACGTCTGATCGCTTCAACTGGAGAAATGTTCCCGGATTTCCAAACGTTGGCTAATCCCAGCCTCCATTACGCACCAGCAGGAGCGTTCAGGCCACAGCAGCTCAAATGTTCATAGATAATTATCTGCTAGATGTTCCGTTTGTTCGGATGGAATATTAATTCAAATCAATGACAATTAAATTCTACTGAATATGTCATTATTATCATTTTAAATATTTGCTGGTAAAAATAGATATTGACCGGATTTTTTTCTAAATAACCGACAATAACAGATGGTGGTGTGACCTCTGACCCACTCCCAGGGCCTTACGAAGGAAGACATTCACAGGTTTGAATCCCCTGAAAGTCGAGCTTTAAAGTTTACAGGATGTTTGGTTATTTATTCCAAAGAAAGGTTAAAAAGAGATTTTTCAGAGAGCTTGTTGGACTTCTGGTTGCAACGTGAAGACGTGATTCACAGGTTGTATGTTCAGTTCCCATCAGCACCAGCGTCTACCTTCTCCTGTCTGGTAAAGGGTTAGCTGGACGTCTCAGAAACATCCAAGCTGGCTCTACACATTTTGAACTCATCTTTCAGGTTTCTCGGTTCTGACCCAGACTCAAGGAGCCGAGCAGAACCCCAAACACACCCCAACCATCTCAACTATTTGGGAGCTCTTTTAATATTTAGCCTGTAATTATGGGATGTGGGAGGATAGTTTCCTGGGTTACCACTGTTTGGCGTTTATAATAATTAGTGCAACAATTTAGCATCCTCTGAGGTTAGACACAGGCTCTGCTGTGACGCACAGTGTGTGAGTCCGGCGACAGTTGTATACCACAGTGTGTTTGGCCCCAGCAGCTCGGTAAACAACATAAATAACATACACAGCGCGGAGGGGCACGAATGCACACAAACATGCTGTAAACATGTGTGGTCGTTACAGCTCGTTTAAAGACGCTTGTTTTAAACTCCTATACGAGTGTTTCACCTGTGTGGAGGTCAGGAGGTTGATGGTTTGACTCCCAAAAGTACAGAACACTGAAAGGCCAAAGAGTCTTTACTAATATCCAAAGCTGCAGATGAGTTTGGTTCGTATTTTTGATCCTGTTCAGAGGAATGTCTTTAACGAAGCTGTTAACCATTCAGATCAAATAAAAGGTTCTGAACTCAAGGGATAAAGTATGTTGACATGTAACAGACAACTTGACAAAGAACTATTTCATGACTATATGTTAGCAGCAAAATGCTACAAAGACGCTAT
Source organism: Valencia hispanica (assembly GCA_963556495.2). Classification (NCBI taxonomy): domain Eukaryota; kingdom Metazoa; phylum Chordata; class Actinopteri; order Cyprinodontiformes; family Valenciidae; genus Valencia; species Valencia hispanica. The sequence goes on along the minus strand of OY747700.1, from coordinate 2,515,936 downwards.
TAATTCCCATTTCTTCTGAGGAATGTATGAAAAACACCAGACAACACCACTGGACAGACAGAAAATAGGATTTTAGCTCCGACAAGGCGATTCCTATAAATCTGGTAAGCAGTAGATTATCGGTTTTACTCCAGCAAAGTCCCAAAGCTTAAAATAGAGACAATATTTGTGAGATTATAAGGTTATAGACTTGTTTCTAGATAAGAAGCAGACAGAAAATAAAATGAGAGCAAACTATAAGCTTGGCTTCATGTTTTTTCTTTATTTTAGGTCTGATTAGCTTAGCTTGCCTTTGCATTTCTTAGCTTGTGCTATTTTAGTTCAGCTTATCTGTTATTTCTCCTAAGCTTAGCCTAATTTGGTTCATTCAGCCTTAGCTTTGGTCACTGTACCTTATCTTAGCCTGTCGAGCCTTTTTAGTTTAGCTTAGGATGCCCATCTTAGCTAGCTTAGCTTATTTTAGCTAACTTTAGTTTAACTGAAATCCAAAGATTCCCACATTTGATCAGTTTTTAAATAAAAAAATGATTCCTAGGCAGAATGCTTCTCAGCCTGTAGGTTCTGTGGCGCATTGGACTTCCAGATGTGTAGGAAAGAAGAGATTCAAAGGTTGTGGGTTCAATTCCCACCAGAGTCAGTGTTTTAGGAACCCAGTTAAAATAGAATAACATTAACAAAACATTACATTTAATCTGTGGTCATGTCAAGTTGGTTCAGAATATTTTAAAAAGGTGTCCAAGTCAGATCGAAGTCCTCTACTTTTCCTGGGATAGAATGTAAAAACATTTGCAGTACGACAGGAGTTCATTATTCCAGTGTTTTTGACTGGGGGGGTCAACACTCCTCCAGTCCTTCAGGATACACTTTTCAGCGGGCGTTGTTACTAGTAACACAAAATGTTTCTTATACGAGTTCAGCTTGATTAGAGTTACGTCCCCCAGTGAACAGATCCTAGGATCGAGAGGTTACTGCAGTGACCTGCGTGGTTTTAGATGGGTACCTCCATAACATGCACAAGAGTTCACTTCCGGTTCTATGGAAAATATTAAATTGAATTTGTCTGTTTAGTAGACATCTGTTTCGTTTGTGCCAATTAAAAAAAAAACTGTTCCAGTTCTCGGCTGTATAATTACACCAAAGATCAGATTCCCACCTTGTTTTGTTTGTACATCCGACATTATTATGGTTTCATACACAGTGCATATTAACCCTTCTGAACTATTGCGTCTGGAGGCAAAAAGCCTTTTTTCAAGTAAAGATTCCTCAGGTCTATGTGGAAAATTGTCTTTGGTTTGACTCGTAAACCAACTTTTAATTTGCAAATATTTGAAGAAGTTGTGTATATCTATATAATAAGCTTCCGACATTTGACAAAAACTTAAAAAGTCACTATTAATATGAAGGTCGCCTTCGATTTTAACTCCTTTTCTCACCCAGTTATTTAAAATGCCATTAGGATTGTTCATTAATGGTCAATTTACCAATACGTTTTTTATCTCCAACAATAAGTAATTTTAATTGTTTCCAGGCATCAAATGTAGCAGAGATTATTAGATTTTGAGTGATTGCTTTTAATTTTTTTACTCGGATCACAAAAATGGTAACACTGTTAGGTTATCCTGTACTTCATGGCTTCTATTGACAACCATTTTACTTCATCTGCTCCATAACGAAACCACATCTATAAGCTCGCAATCGGGCCGCCAAATAATACAGTCTGAAATTTGGAAGGTTCAAAGCGCCTTGTTGCCGGTAGTGTTAGAAGTTTGTCTCTGGGTGGAAGAGTCCAGTGAGATACAACAGAATAAATAAATGAATTTGGGCAATAAATTCATTAATCCTGCCAATCAATGATAAGGGGAGGTAAATCCATCTTTGTAACTAGGCATGTGTATTGGTAAAAATCTGGCGATACAATATGTATCGCGATACAGGGGAGACCATACGATATATTGTGATACTATGAGTAAGACTATATATTGTGATTTTTAAAACTGAATTTAACAGTAGAAAAACTGTCTCATCATTCTAAACACTCCAACCTGTTTCATACTTTAACATCCAGTTTTATTACTAGATCTAGTTGATCCACTGGAACAAAGAAGATTAAAACAGCCACAAACTACCAGTTATACTTTAATTTTACTCCAAAAATGACTGATATCAATAATGGTACCATTCAAATCCTAAAAAAAAATATTTTTTTTAATCGATTTTTTGGGGGGGGAATATCGATGAAATATCGTGATATATCGGTGTGTCAATATTTTTTTACATCTATATTTGCAACTGTTTTGGATTTGGTAAGTAAGGAGACATAATTGTCTTCATGTATCTCGTCACCAGTTTTACAAATATTGATTCCCAGGTATCTGAAGCCCCCATACACCATTTAAATGGTACGTATGTAATCGTTTGTTATTGATTGGGAAGGCTTCGCTTTTAGAATAAATAACTCTATAACCTGATACTCCACTATATTTCTTAAGATTAGTCAATAGCAATGGGACTGATGCGATGGGCTGACATATGAATAGTTGTAAATGGTCTGCATAGAGGCAGGTTTGAGCTCGTCCGTTGCTTTTGTTATGCCAGTGGTGGACGTGTGTGTTCGTACAGCAGAGTGGTTGTATTGTGGTTGAGAAGAGTCCGCTAGAACGACGACAGCCCAGATTAGGAGAAGGCCATTTGTTACAATCTGTGATTTGGGAGTGCTGAATAAAGTCCTAATAAACCAGAGAAAATTGTGATTTTCAACAGATTAAGAACTTTCTGCTATCATTTTACTGTTCAGCGTTTCAGCTTGAATACATTAGGTGGATATCTAGTTTACCTGGAACAGAACTGGACTTTGCTTAATGGTTTTTAATGGTTCTTCCTGATTGTTTCCCTATCCCAGTTGCATTAGCCAGGAATTAGACGTTCAATGCTCCATGTCCAACGGTAGCCCAATCCACACTGTACCGGTTCCCTGTCATTCCCATTTCACATGCCGGAGAGGAGCCATTTTAAGGGGTTTATGCTTCTGGCCTGGATGCCTTGTGGACGCATTTCCTGGGAGGTGTTTCGGACCCAGAACCCTGAACCAGGTGGAGAGGTTCTGTCTCGTGGCTCAGATGTGGACGCTCCCAATGAAGATGGAGGCAAGGTAATTTTATTAGTATAGCAACACTTTCAACAACAAGGTGATTCAAGGCGCTTTACTTGATTAAGGGGTAAAATAAAAATAGCAGTAAAACACAGACAAAGCATATAAAGTAAAAACAGCAATAAAGTATGAAGCACAACAAAACATATAATATAACAAAGCATTAATCAAAGGCAGCTCTAAACAGAAACGTTTTTAGTTGTGATTTAAAGGAACTCAGTGTTTCAGCAGCTTTGCAGTTTTCTGGAAGTTTGTTCCAGATTAGAGGAGCATTGAAACTGAAAGCTGCTTCTCCATGTTTGGTTCTGATTCTAGGGATGTTGAGTCGACTGGAATTAGAGGACCTGATTGGTCTGGGGGGGGGGGGGTTGCTATAGTAACAGTAGATCTTCAACAAACTATGGTGCTAAGCCATTCAATGATTTATAAACTAGTAGACGTATTTAGAAGTCTATTCTCTGAGCTACAGGGAGCCAGTGTAAGGACTTTAGAACTGGGGTGATGTGCTCTACTTTCCTGGTTCTAGTGAGGAACACGAGCAGCAGCGTTCTGGATCAGCTGCAGCTGTCTGATTGACTTTTTAGGCAGACCTGTGAAGATGCTGTTGAAGTAATCAATCCGACTAAAGATAAACGCATGGATGAGTTTTTATATCCGTCCGTCCCATTTTCCTTTGTACTGATGCGTTTAAAAATGACCAGCTGGGTCAGCTGATCCTGCAGGGTTCTGCATCATCTTCAGGTAGAGATAAAGGGGATCGTTAGGAGAACATGTGGGAACCTGAGCTCAGCCGTTTCCATTAACGAGCCAGCGGGAGTGACATCAGCAGCTCCAGACCGACACTGATTCATGTTTCAGTCCCTGCAGCACCAGCAGCGTTACAGCATCATTACATGTTGCACAGGAACGTAGAAAATCAGCCGCTTTATGACCAGGATGAGTGAGAAAACAGGCTGTGACTTGTTAGTGTGAAGCCGTTTCAGCAGAGAAACTCTGATGCTGTAAGGTGTGTGTAGTTTGTTCTGAAAACCAGCTGTGTGTGATTAAAAACACAACCTTCTCAGTGTGATGTCAGTCATAGAAATAAGGGATTTTCCTCACACACATCCTGCTGAAACATTTATGGCGTCTCATCGCGATGTCCGACTGTCCACTGAGACGACTCCGTTTCCCACAATTCATCACAGGACAATAGAGCCGAAACAAACAGAACAGAGCAGAGCAGACTGAAGGCTGCACAGATCTATATTTATCCTTATTGTGTTGAAGTTCTGTGTGATTTCTCACTAAGCATGAACCCAAAACGCTCCTTTTTCTCATGATGGCTGATTATTTCCCAGCAGCTTTCATTAAGTTGCTCTGCAGTGTGAAGAGTCCAGGTTCTGCCTGAGAACGACTATCTAGAAATATCTAGAAAGCAGGAGTCTTTAGAACGGAAGGCCGTCGGGTATTTGGACAGATTAGTATTCACACCTCTGACCACATTTTCAACTTTACACACAGAGTCCAGGTAACTAAATCAATGGATAAAAGATCCAACAGAGCATCGTCTCAGACCTCCATCCTCTCTCTAACTAGGAGCTGACGGCGCGTTGAAGAGTCACTGACGCTTTAGAGCGCGTCGGTGTCGTGCCGATCAGCGGTGCATGCTGGGGGATTTCCTCCCGCTGAAGCGATAGCTTGCAGTTCAGGAAACAACTCGTTCAGAGAGTCTTTCCGACTTCTGACCGCTTCATCTGGAGAAATGTGAGCTTTAACTCCAGTCTCCAGGGTGGATTCAGCCTCCATGAGGAGTCGTCTGTCTGAGACTCCTAAACCTGAACATGACAATAACCTCTGATCATTTCAGCTGTATGTGGAGCAGGAGGAAGATGACTGTGTTCAGGCTACAGCAGGTGAACTGTTCATAAGTTCAGTCGTTTCATTTCATTGTTTACATGTAGCTCTCTGTTCAGCTTGTTTGGATTGAATATCATTTCAAATGAATAAAAAAATGAATACTGTTGAATATGTTATCATTTTAAAAATTAAGGGATGAAAATAGATTCTGATGGGATTTTTTTTATTGATCCCGACTATAATAAATATCGAGAGCCACTTCTGCTAGAACGTGGAGAAAACATTGATCTATGGATGGAAACGTTGTCTCCTTTATCCACAGTGATAGTTACCCTGCCGACAGCACTTGGTCCTCTCCCCTCACGTTGCCTGAGATATAAGCAGATGTTTGACCATTAGTTTTGCAGAACCACACGGTTCTAGAGTTTCTGGTTGCTCCAAGGTTCAGGTCTACAGTGAAAACCATAGAAGAAGACTCATTTCTGTCCAACCAACCATGTGTTGACGTTCCCAGGGCCTTTGGAAGAGAAGCAGGCCCGCAGCATCACAGGACCTCCACTCTACCTAATGGGGGGACCCTCCATCCAGTGAAGAAGTGAAGCAGTTTAGCTGTAGCCATTTTGTGAGGAAGAGGAGGAGACATCTTCACAGAAGCACATTGTTAATGCTAAATGTTAGCTTTCTCCGTTGAGTTTATGGGCTGTAATGTGGTCAGGTCTTTGGTTGAAATCCCATCCTGTGATGTGTCAGTTCTCTCCGCTCGCTCCAGAACCCTGACCATGACCGTGACTCCTCGCTGGGGGGCGGAGCTCTGATGGCTCCATGTTTTAACGAGCCTCAGCGACCTTCCTCGGGTCGCAGAGGTCACAGGCCGGGGTCATAAATCCAGCTACCATCCTGTTTTCACTCCTCAAACAGAACAAACCAGAATCTGGACAGAGCTGAAAAACAAGCTGAGAGGGGGAGACGTCCCGGGGTGAGCTCAGGGAGGTTAAAGGTCACACTCCAGGAGTTTCTAAAAAACTACAAAGCTTTTATTACAGACGTTTTCTGTGTTACATATTACAGCAGGTGATCAGCTCAATCTAAAGCAAAGTTTTTTGTGGCCTCACTAGTTTAATTATTCCTACCTGATGTTATTATGGTCTCAAGCGTTATTTAGTAGCTTTAAATAAATGACTAATCTTGATAAGGCGCTTCCTCAATATAAATAATATTTTTTTTAAATTATACTATTATCAATCAACACTTCGCCTTCGCCCCGTCTGCCCTGATTCTTTCTCTCTTCCTCTTTTGTTCCTTCCTCACAGGATAACATGATCACTTTGTGTGTTAGGCAATTATCAAACTGCATATAAAAACATTACATTTTTTTATTTGTTGTATAGCAGTTACTGATTGGGATCTGATCATACTTACCAGATGCATCATCGTAGTCTTATATACCCGAGTGGAGAAATTTAAACTGTAAAGTTTAATAATTTATCTGTTTTATGATTCACCATCTAGTTAAAACAAACGATTACTCTGAAAAACAAAACTATCCACAAACCAGTTCCTTTATTTTTCTCGTTGACACGATCTGTTATATATTCTAAATACTGATCAGCTCAGTTGTAAGACAACAATAACCTGCAGCAGCAGCTTCAGCTTAATCTGAATAACTATAAACCTCCTATTGATAAACTTACCGACTGTCTTTCAACCACGTTGAATAGCTGTTTTTCAAACCCCATTTTCTGTTTTGTTCTTTTCTGCCTCTCCATCTTTAGCTAGCCTAGCTGTAGTGTGAGAAACACCAGACTGTTGTGTAGTGTGTGTGTGGCGCCTTAATCATATCGTTTACACATCCACAAGCTGCTGTTAAACACGGAAAATGCAGACAAAAAAAACGATTCTCCCATCATCCGTTTGGCGCCCTTACGCCGCGTCAAACAACGCGCCAAACAACGCGCCAAACAACGCGCCAAACAACGCGCCAAACAACGCGTCAAACAACGCGTCAAACAACGCGTCAAACAACGCGTCAAACAACGCGTCAAACAACGCGCCAAACAACGCGCCAAACAACGCGTCAAACAACGCGTCAAACAACGCGTCAAACAACGCGCCAAACAACGCGCCAAACAACGCGCCAAACAACGCGTCAAACAACGCGTCAAACAACGCGCCAAACAACGCGTCAAACAACGCGCCAAACAACGCGCCAAACAACGCGTCAAACAACGCGTCAAACAACGCGTCAAACAACGCGCCAAACAACGCGCCAAACAACGCGTCAAACAACGCGTCAAACAACGAGTCAAACGCGTCAAACAACGCATCAAACAACGCATCAAACAACGCATCAAACAACGCATCAAACAACGCGTCAAACAACGAGTCAAACGCGTCAAACAACGCATCAAACAACGCATCAAACAACGCATCAAACAACGCGTCAAACAACGAGTCAAACGCGTCAAACAACGCATCAAACAACGCATCAAACAACGCGTCAAACAACGCATCAAACAACGCGTCAAACAACGAGTCAAACGCGTCAAACAACGCATCAAACAACGCATCAAACAACGCATCAAACAACGCGTCAAACAACGAGTCAAACGCGTCAAACAACGCATCAAACAACGCATCAAACAACGCGTCAAACAACCCTCACAAAGCGACTAGTTTGACGCCTGCACATTTTGTAAGCCTGACGTTTGCATAGCTTGCAAAGCCCGCCACTTCCTGAGCATAAAAAGAGCGTGTGGGCGGGGCTTCCTCTATTGCCGGATGTTTTAAACAATGGCGGATCATATGGAGAGAGTGGCTTGTTGGCTTTGTTTGCTAAATAAATCTAGACAACGTCGACGTCGTTTATGGATACACCCCATTTTTGAGAGGCGTTCTCAGTTTGGCAAACATTTTGTTGTGATCGAGTTTCGCTATAACTACATAAAAACGGCAAATAATTAACGTTGAGAAGAGATCTGAAAACTTACCCGACGCCCCGATCTCTTGCTCCAAGCAAGGTCCTTTCCATTCCTGTCTCTATATACATATGAGGACGGGTCGTACAGTTCCCTGCGGTTGGACACAGTGACGATCAATGTGGGGGTTTTTCCATTGAGGAAGGACCGGAGTCGGTGCTAGAGCCAGAGTTTAGCCGGTTCTTAGCCGGTTCGTTCTAATAACCAGTTTGCGTTTTCACAGACACGGAGTCTAGTCGGTGCTGTGTCTTAACGTCATCTAAATCGTAGCACACAGCGGTACACGCCCCCATGGAGGAGATCAAAACAGGAAGCACGCCAACAGAGAAAGATAACAATGAAGAACATCATCCTGCCGTTGTGCTTCCACACTTTGCTGGATTTGTGAAGGTCTGTAAAAAACATGTTCTTGTTGCACCGTCATCGGTTGATAAGGCGCAGAAAGCGGCCCCAGTACACCTGGGTTGCGTCACCATTGTGGGAGCGGTAGAAACCAGTTCTTAGAAAGCACCAGTTTGGGCTAAGAACTCGTTCCGAACTGAAAAACGGGCGCTAGCGCTGTAGAACAACAAAGAACCGGTTCTAAGTCAGACTAACACAGAACCAACTCTGAAACCAGGTCAATGGAAAAGGCTTATTTGTCTTCCATTTGGGAAATGATTCCTTCCCGCTCTGCCGCTCCATTCAAGAAATGTGTAGTGACATCACCACAGTGAGACGCTCTGATTGGTTGACTCTCAGGGGACGACGCCTGAAAGAACAGCTAGCTGAATTTCTGCGTTTCTGAGACTCTGACGGCCTCTACCATAGACTTCACATGTAATCCGCTCTTGGCGTTGACGCTTTGGGCTTTGTGAACGCGCCCTTATGCGGCGCATATCGTACATCCTCACTGTGTCCACGGCCGCCGCTCAGAAGCTACAGGAGAATAAAACGTTGATCTGCAGCCGGTTTCTACCAGCAGGACATTGTCACCGTATGACAACGTTTAGTAAAGTCATCAGAACCTTCCAGACGAGTTACTGCAGCCATTTCTGGTACAGAGAAGGTCCAGCTGTCTGTCAGCAGCTTCTGGGTCAGAAACGGACTCATCAACAGCAGCGCGTGGCACAGAATCCCGGTTCTGGGACCACACACGGCAGCCCGGCCCACGCATCGTTAGGTCGTGTTTAGAAACCCAGCCACACAGCGCCAGGAGGAGGACGTTCGGGTTTATGTTTAGGCTAGAGGTGAGACGTGACGGAGTCCAGAAGCATTTTTGCTCTCAGCTCGGTTCTGAACACAAACCACAGACCCGAGCAGCAGCAGCTCAGGAGGCTCGGTCAGGTCCTTTAAACAAGAGAAAGGAACCAGACCTGACTAAAATCTGAGGCTCTTTTGGTTCTTTGTCTCTTTTCATCTCAACGGCTGAGTTTCTGAAACGGTCCCAGCAGGAACCAGCAGGCAGCAGGAGGAGGTTCTGATAGGATCTGGTTTCTGATTCTGGGGCAGAACGATGAGAAAAACTCAATAGATTGACCAAATCTTGGAGTTCATGACGGACTCAGTAACTGCAATCAGAAAAACAAGCCCACATCATTATCCTTCCACCACCTTGCTCCGCTAGTGTGAGCTGTTTGAGCTGAATTGTGTGTCTGTTCTCCTCCATCACTGGTTCTGTCCATCATGGTCCAACATCTCCACTCTACTAACCTCAGTGCTGCTTCCATCTCGTTTCTCCTTTAACCCTTGCAACGTTCAGGATCATGACCTTTGACCTTTACCCTGCTAACTCAGACCTTTTTTGCCCCCGTGGGGCATTTTGTTTCACAGTAAGCAGTTCGTAACATCAGTCTGACAGCCGTGTTAAGATTTCTTCTCTCTCTCAGTCTTACTTAATATGGCAGCGGATGTCTGGGAAATTACATACATATAATAGATAATAGAAAGGCTAACGTTAAATACTGTTGTAAAATAAACGTACTAGCCGACTTACCCCGTCTGATTGGTCGCTGGACACTTCGCGTATCGGCAGCAAACCTGGCATCCCGACGGCTGGAAACCTTGTTCTGTTGTTGCAACCTCCACACACTAGATGTCGCTATGGTGTTCGTGTTCCACGTCCAACCTTTAACCATTCTGGTTCCTTAGTGGAAGTGAGCCGTGCCAACAGATAATAGAAAAGGTCCGAACAGACTCGATTAAACACTTTCATTGAAGCAGGACCGACCGTCCACTCAGCTGTCTGAGATGTTTTGAGACGACCTTTGACCCTTCCCGGCAGCAACAGTTGCTCCCCTGAGGTCATTGCTGATGTCTTTCCATCCCATTGTTGTGCTAACTCACACCTGGATGCTCCAGAACTCCTGATGTAGAACCTCATGAAGATCGGAGCAGTTCTGTCAGGTCCTGGTTTAGAGAACGGGGTGTACTTTCTATTTACCCTGGAATAAAGGACAGCTGTTCACACAGAAGCTCCAGGTCTGATGGGTCAACATGTTTTGTTCTCTGTTAAGGAACCGTCATGGTAAACTCAGAGCAAAACCCAGTCCTGGTTCTGGTTCTGGTCGAGCTCAGGTGACGACGGTTCTGGCTGTTTGGATCGATACAGCACGACTTTCTGTCCCATTTAAACCCTGCAGGAACATAAACAGCCTGGTACCTGCGACCCGATTCAATCAGAACCGAGTACAACATGTTTATCATAGGAGAGGATTCAGATCACCTTGTTGTTGCTGTGATCTTCTGAGTTCTTTATTATTGTCTAAATGGTGTTGCCATACTCTGTGTTCAGGTTTCATTCCCTTAGGTTTAGTTTCTTATCTCTTGGCTCCTTTTGTGTTTATTAGTCTCCTTCCCTCGGTCTGCAGCTGTTCCACATTCCCCTGATCGGCTCACCTGGATCCTCCCTCTGGATTTTATTTGGTGTTAATCTGCTCCATGTCCTGTTCTCCTTCTGCAGCTTCTCCAAGTCGCTCTCAACAAGCCAGACATGACGGTTTGAGCCAACATGGCTGACGCTGGTGGAGATACTAGCCTATGTTTCACTGTGTCGGTGTGTTTGTGGGTCACATTGTCTCCTCTCAGAACCAACTGGGCCTCGTCTCTGACATCATTATCTGACATTATCTACAATCGTTGGACACGGTGGGACTATTGTGCATCGCTTTAACATCTCGTCTGGATTGTTTGGGTTTTCTTTATATTTCTGGTTTTAACTCAAATTAGTTGGAACCTCCCGGCCTCATGTTGTGAGCTGCGGTTCTGCTTTTTGGTTCTTGGTTTCTCTATAACTGGGCTGGAAGGCTAAGCTGTGGATTTACCGCTCTATCTGTGCCCCGGTCCCGAGCAGCACCAGGAGCGTCCTCTGCAGAACGCTAAAATAATCTGGATCACTCGGTAAATAACCGGTGAGACTGATGATGATGAAGACTGAACTTAAAAATGCGGCAACATGAAAAGCCTTCAGACGGTTGTGTTTCTCTGGTTCTGATGCTCCAGAGCTGCAGACCTTCAGGCCCATTAGAGAACAAGTTCCCCTCATAATAACCAGCAGAAATACCTCTATTTCCTCTCCCCCAATTGGGGGATCCCGGGAGTTACTTTTTTGAACAGGCTTGAGGCAACACACCGCCTGACAGAAAAAAAAATAATAATGCACATCAAATTAACCAGAAGACCACGCGCTACACGGCTGTCTAAACTATTGTTACCGACCACAAACACAACTCAGATGCCACGTAAATAAATATTTGCGAACAAACTCGTAACATCATAGTTTTGTCAACCCAGCCGACACATTTCTGGCTCTGCCGCAGCAATCCTTTGTGCTAAATACACAATCAGCCCCTCAAATGAAAGAAGAAAATCTGCCGATTCCAAAGATGCATCTGCGATGACGCTACACCAGAAAACCGCGGAGATATAAGCCAAAGTAGAACACAACAAGAAATCACTTTTCAGAATCACAGTAGTAAAATTTGCCTTACCTTTGCTGTTTTACTGTGTAAAGATGATTTCTTTGGAAAATAAACCCTATTTTCTGATACTTCCATCTCTTATGCACCATTCAAAACTTTCTGGGCGTTTCGATCACGATTCTTGGTTCCTAGGGAGTATTATAGTGTACTCACGGAGAAGCCTGGCATTATCCCAAAGCTCTCTGGTTGGCTGACTCTGTTGTCAATCTTGTTTAGCAAGTTTTGGCGTCATTCTATTTGCTTCTAAGAATCCAACGAAGTGTCGCCCATGAAAATTGTCCAATCCGCTGCGAAGATAGGTCTTTGCGTAAAATAAAACTACCAGCCGGCAAGACAGGCGCATTACGCACAGTACAAAAATATACATATAAACATTTTTACATTATAATCAGGTTTTCTTTCCAAAAATGCCCAAAAGTGTTTATTTTAGGACTACTGAACTCTATGTGACATTAAAATGAAAAATATAACTTTTACATGACAAAAATAGAAATGGCCAAACTGGACACCTCGCCTGACTTGCCTGAACTAAAACCTCTCTAGTTTTGTCCTGCTTCACATAATCAGAATCTAATTTTGCAGAGATAATGTCCACATGTTGTATTTACATTTGATTGAGTAACCACTGCCATTCAAGCAATATCCATAGAGTTTTTCAATATAAAACATGTTGGGTTTTTTAGGCGGAGCAAAAACAACAACATTTCTGCTGTGTTCCATCTTCAGTTTCTCCTAACCAGTAACAGAAAACATGCATAATGACACATCTATCAGTTCTACTCAATGTTACCTTTACAATGACTCCAAAATGGTTCAAAAACTCATTTTGGTTGCTGAAATATAAAAAATTTTCATGGGTAAGCATTTTTTGGAGAAAAAGGCTTCAAAATAGGCCTAGGGAATAAGGGAAGACTGCTCTGGTGGGACTTGAACCAACAACCATTGTAACCCGTCTCCATTGTACCTTAAAACTCTGCCAGTGGCTGTCATGATTTGTTGTAAGGAGGACCCAAAGATAAATGATGGATGAGAAGGTTTAATGATGGACTCACAAAGGTAGGGCAGAAAACATCATGGGAGAAAACACAAAGATGGAAACAGAGCGATTAAGACGGTGAAAAAGACGACGGATCAGCAAAGTACAGCAGTAACTGGGGAGCTTAAATATACTGAGGAGGCGTGAAAATGGAAGGCAGGAGTCTAAGGACTAATCAGAAAAAAGTAGTTGTAGGTGAGAGGGAGTAGACAGAAATATCATCCTAAATAAGAAGAAATAAGGACTAACTCTAAAGATAAAGTATCTAAGAAAATGAGAATTAAGGAACCTGAGAGAAACTCAAAAAGAGCACGAGAGAGGAGAAAACAGAAGGAAATAAATATACTAGAAGGGAAAACCAACTAATGACGGAACTAACTGGGAAAAATGATGAAATAAGGAAAAAAAGCAAATAAAGATTAAAGAATGCAGCTCCAACTTAAATAACTTGCCTTAATTAGCCTCAAATGATTGAATTAGGCTCATCCAACTTAATTTATTTGCATTTGTTTAACTTGACAACTTAATAAATTTACTTGGATAAACTTAATTCAATTATATGTGACCAATTAATGCAATTTATTTGAGTCGGATCAACGATTCTCTTTTTTCAGTGAAGGTGAAAAATATCTCAAGAAAAGAAGTGAAAATACGGAAGGGAGACAAAATTCATGACACTAAAATCCTAAAGTACAAGTTAACAAAAGCTAACACCAAGAACTAAAACGATAAAGTTAGCTGAATAAGGAAATTCAATTCAATTTCAATTCAGTTTATTTATATAGCGCAGATTCACAACAGATATCATCTCAAGGCACTGAACAAGAAGTCATTTCAATACATTTATACAAACATTCCAATCAGTTAAAAAGTTTCCTATTTAAGGAATCCCAGCAGATTGCGTCAGTCATTGGCGTGAGGTTGGGCAGATTTCCAACCACAGCAATCCTTCAGCAATCCCTCATACTGAGCAAGCATGTAGCGACGGTGGAGAGGAAAAACTCCCCTTTAACAGGAAGAAACCTCCAACAGAACCAGGCTCAGTAGGAGCGGCCATCTGCCACGACCGTCTGGGGGTTTGAGAAGACAGAGCAGAGACACAGAAGGAACAGGAGATCTGATATAAGAGAACTTTCTATGTTACAGAAAGTAAAAAGTTGATAACAGGACACAGTGGATGTTCAGTTACTGAGAGGATCATCCCAGTCGATGCCCCCCGTCCAACAGGGCATTGCAGCCAAGCAGGATACCAGACCAGGTATATCTTCTATGGAGAGAAAAACACTGAGAGAAAACAAAGTTAACAGGCGAAATAACAGCAAATAATACAACTGGAGAGTAGTAGGAGAGAAAAGTAGCAGAGTGAAGAAAATTGGTAAGTCTGTCCTCCAGCAGTCTAAGCCTATAGCAGCATAACTACAGAGATAGCTCAGGATGACCTTAGCCACTCTAACTATAAGCTTGATCAAAAAGGAAAGTTTTAAGCCTGGCCTTAAAAGTAAACAGAGTTTCTGCCTCACGGACTAAAGCTGGGAGCTGAAGCAACCAAAACTAAAAAACACCAAAACCAAAGGAAGCTAACAGAGGCAGCTTCAGGAGGATCTAAAAAGGTCCAATCAAGGCTTGTAAACATGTTCCAGGTAACAGTGGAGAACACCGAGCTGAACTGAGCATGCTCAGAAGGAGGAATCAACACGTATTTGTAATTACTGTAAATATTTCAAAGAGTTTTAATATATTGATGGTTATAGAGTAAAACATATTTACATTTTTACCGTTAAAACAACCTGGAACCTGGAAGTTACCAGTAGATACGCTCTGGGTACCCTGTAGGCAGCGTGTCGGTCATCATGGAGAACGCGCTGGGCGTGGTTTCTGCAGGTTATGGCTGCATGTCAAACTGCTTTTACAGCTGATTGGTCAGAAAGAGTCTCATGAAAAACGGCCAGAAGCTTTAATGATCCAAACCAACGGACTGTAACACAGAAACGACCCGGTGCTGATGAGCCGGTTCTGGTTCTGGTTCTGGTTCCTAGAGATTAGCACCATGATGTAAACACACGCAGCGATCAGAATCACACCGATTGTGTTCATTGTTGTTGGTTTGGAACAAGTTTTCTTAAAGCTGGAAGAAAACCTGGAAGTTCTGGTTTCCCGTTTGTGCCGAAGTCAGACTCAGATCAGTTCTACGAAACAGAAACAAAGACCCGCAGCCTGGTGACAGGATGCATTGTGGGAGCTCAGAAGTGGGCGAGGTCGAAAAGATGCGGCCGAAGTTTGGCTGGTTGTCCTGGAAACATTAAAAACACACAAACTCACACGCTGAGTGGGAAAGTGAAAGTGTTGGTGTGTGATGAGGAAACACGTCCACAGGTGATGATGATGATGATGATGATGATGATGATGATGATGATGATGATGATGATGATGATGATGATGATGATGATGATGATGATGATGATGATGATGATGATGATGATGATGATGATGCTGGATCTCGACACTGACAGACGCATTAAACACATCTGGGTCTCTACAGCTGCATGAATCTCCTTAAAGCGTTTATAGGGACAAAAATCATCAGATGGAAACGATTCATTCAGATCCAGAGCGGTTCTGGAGCGGTTCTGGTTCTTCTCACTGGTTAATGTAATATTCCCATTCCCTCTCTCCACGCTCACAGCTGACCCAGGTTGTCCCACTCCTCCCATAAACACATCTGGGACCGGCTCACACCAGCATCCATACTCACCTTAAGGGGCTGTGCATTCCCCACAGGAACAGAACAATCACAAGGTCTCCATAGGTCAGCATGAACACTTCATAGCCAATCGGATACCAGGCCAGAAAAAAGAGCCGCTACACTGTAAAAACTGTCAGTAGAGGTTACTTTACCACACCTAATTAAATCTAATGACATTTTACATACATTCTTTGCAATTAAAATCTACTTAAATATAATAAGAAACATTAGTAGATATTGATCAAATTCAACTGTAAATATGTGTTGGATTTATTGACAAAATCTCAAATAAATAATTAAAATAGCTTATTTTTAACACAAAAATCAATTTTAAATGAAATAAATCTCTGTAAAAAATGTATTTGAATTAACCAATAATCTGGGAAAGGTTGAGTAATTACCTTAATATTCTTCACAAAGAAATAAATGTGTTTGGTTTTTAAATAAAAATCAAATTGGATTCACTAATTTTAAAATATTTTTTTATACTGAATGATAGCAGAAAATAAAATTGATGTACATTCTTCTCAGAATAAAATTAATCAATTTCACGAAGAAAACATTGAAACATTAATTGGTTTTGTTGTGGAAAAAAACATCTGACTTTATGACATAATTTTTTTTAGCTAAATTCAAGTTGTATACGCTAAAATTTGTATCACAATTCTCCTAAATTAATTTCCATGATGTAAATTGGCTTTTACTGGGTTAAACAGATTATTACACACTGAGAACAAGATAAACATTTCCTCCATGAACAACACTTTAGCTCTTCCAAAGTGAAAGAAATACAGCAAACAAAACCTTCATAAGTGCTTCCTTCATTTTGCTACAGGTATTAAACGCAAATAATAAAATTAAGACCAAAAAAAAAATCTAAAGACATTGCAGGTCATTTTTCTAGGATCTGAACAACTTGAAACCTGAAAAGATAGACGTGTCTAACGAAGACAAAGCAAACCTTCTGAGTGGACCGACTTCCCTTTGATTCTTTTAGGCTCCTTCTTTAAGCCATTAACTTATTGTTGAGGCTGTCGACTTGTGGTGAGATCCTAGTACAATCCAGTTCAAAGAAAAGTTTCTGGAATACTTCCAAGGTGAACCTTAGCTGTTTGGGATAGGCGACATCAACCGCATATATCAACCCAACAAACATTGTGTATGTCCTTGGAAAGTTACCCAGAGCAGCCATAACTCTCACACCCTCGAGCACAATGCCAAGGTCTTCCTCCTCAGATCCAGCATCAACCATTTAGTAGATTTTCAACCAATGTTCAGAAAGATTCTGTGACACCATCTCCATCAGCATCCTAAAAAAAAAAAAAAAATCTGTGTTTTTCTGATTGTAATTGCAAACATGAAATATCTCCAACTTTGACAAACACATATAAATAAACACAACATAAAGAGTTTTCTGTTTCAACACTTCCACTTTTGATGAGTTGATCCCCAAGGTACACCATCAAGCACTGAATAACCACAGCTCTGGTTATGATCATGCTAGGATTGCCTGGTGAGTGAAAAATACAACAAAAATATCACATGTGACCAATAATTGACACAAACTGGTAAGAACTGACAGCATTAGCTTTAAATAGGACACATATTAAATTCTCCTCATCTGGAACATTGTGTGGGATAGTTAGATGATGTTAACACACATGCATGGAGGGTATTGTCATTATTTGGGTCAAATTCTACGCTGACGTCCTCTAAGTTGTATTACTCTAGCCACTTAAAGTAAATGTGATTGGTTTGAAGGTTTTAACTAAATTAGATGTATTACTGGAATACCTCCAAGTTTTGTTTCTGAGATCTTAACGAGTCTATCTACCAATCTTAAAATAAATGCTGAGGCATCATACAAATAGATCCATTTCAACATCGCTCATAACATTGTCCATCATGGGCCACCATCTGACTGAGGTCAATAATCCAATAGTTTTATGCAAGAATCAGACTTAATGTTAATTTTTATGTCCGTTTGTCATATAATAAACCAGAACTGACACATCAACAGGCTTGATATGTTTTAGGTAACATGTTTTAGTAAATTAATTTAGTCATTCACTTATTATTTAACCTGGACTCTTGTATTGCATTAATTATTGCATTAATTGCATTATTGTATTAATAAACCAGATTAAGTAGGGTCAACTTGGTTTTTATCTGCTGTTTAAATATCATATCCTTTTCAAATACGGCAACTCATTAAAAAAAATGCACTATTACAAAAGGAGAACGTTTCCTTTAAACTCAGTACATCAAACGTATATGTTTTATGAAGCAATCGGTACGTAGATGCAAGAGTTTGGAACGAGATGAAACGAAAACCACATTACCCTTTCGGCCTGTTAGAACGACTCATGGAAACAGAAACAGTCTGGTACCAACAGTGTACTCACAGGTTACCTGTGGTGATACCTACACGGATCCTGCAGTGCAGTTATAGGGTATCGACAAGGTACTTTTATGGTACTGATGGGAACTTGCTAGATATTTATGAGGTATTTACAGGATGCCAAAGGGGAAATGTACAGGGTACCTAGAGGGGCAGGACAGGGTAATTAAGACAGTAAGAGAGTACCTACGAGGTACTTATGGGGCACTTATAGGATAACTTAACTGGTAGAGTACAGGTACAATACTTAAGGTGTATTAACAGGGTCTCAAGATAGTTTTTACAGGATGCTTTTGCTGTACAGGGTTAATTACTGGGTAACTACAGGACATCTATGGGGTACTTACAGAGGATCAACAAGGTGCTTCGTATGTGGTTCTTATTAGGTACTAACAGGAGTTGGTGGTTGTTGTTAGTGTGAGACGTTACATTTCAGTACCAATGAGATCTGGAAGGTGGTTTTCTGATGTCTTGGTGAAGAAAGCATGGAGGTCCCAGGTATAGATGTGGTCCTGAAGGCACCAGATGTTCTAAAATCTCTGCTGGACGTTTTTGCATTAACTCTGGCATCATAGAAGAGGACATAAGCTCTGCCAAGGGCCCTGTTACAAGCCCATACCATGATACTAATACTATGAATGGAAACATGGCTGGGACCAGGTGATGATGTTCTGTAGCTCACCCAGGACGTGTTGTAGTGGGCTTTAAAGCTTCATCTGTCTCTGTTGGATCTAAAATGGTTTAGATTTGATGACTCTTTGGATAAATTATGGTTCCTTTAGACGTTTTTTATGGATTTACGTCTCATCACAGCAGGAATAACCTCTGAGTCAAACTTTGTTCAGATCAGTTAAACCGTGTCGGCGGCCCGCGTTGTTCCTGCTGTGGACGTCCATCAGGGAACTGTTCTTCATGCCCAGCATCGGTTTTGAGGGTCTGAACCAAAGCGTCTCAAGGAAATGAAAGGAGAGGTGATGGAAACATGACCGCATGTTTAACCTCGCTTTGGTTAACCACAGCGTTGGCGCGGATCCATCCCTTCATGCTCGCTCTGGGTCATCGGAGAGGAAGGTAGCATCCAGAGTGAAACTGAATCTGGACATTAAGGGTTCAGGCAGAAGAAGCTTTGTTTCTCAGACTGATGATGAACTCTGGCTCTGGTTCGAACCTTGAAACCAGGCCTGGACTCCGAGCATCTCCTCATCCAAGGCCAAATACTTCAAATTCTTTCCTCTGAGTTCTCGTCCTTGGCCTCCTCTGGGTGGTTTTGTCTCCTTTTTCAGACTGATTAAAGTTTGCTTCAAAAGATGCTTGATCTGATTCATGGAACAAACCATCTGTTGGGTCAGAATTAACCCTAAAAGGTGGACCCAAGTGACATTTTTAATCTCACTTTTCCCAGTGTTTCTGGTTTCCCCTGCGGGTCATTCAGTCCTGAATCTGAAAATCAGGATTTCAACCAGCAACCTGCCGAGCGGCCGTGCATGTGGTTTGTTTTAGGGACGCTCGGCTGTCCATCTTCTCCGTTCCCCCCCCTCGTCAGTGACCCACATCCCAGCTCTCTGAGGCAGACAGCTGCAGGAACACTTGTTTGTGTCCAGTGGACTAACTGGGTCAGACTGGAACTGTATCAATGAGTTTGTAGGAGGCCGTTACACACACACTCATACACTCGCGGGGGTAATATGAAGAGAGTGAATTCTTGTCTCCCAGCCAAACATTACATCTGAGCTCACAGTTTTCACACAAAAGCCGAGCGATCCTCCATGATGGCCCTGGCCTCGTCTCTGAAGCAGCGTGTTGCTGCTTCCTCCTGTTTTTAACGCAGAAAGATGCCGGATCTAACGGCTGTTTCTCTCCTGCTTTCATCTCCAGGTTTCTGGTCCCATTGATATCCTCGCACCATGCCTGAGGGGTCACGACGTGGCAGCAAGAGATCGCCCAGTAACTCAGGTAAACTGGAGAGACTGGGAGCGCCCCGGTCGGACACATTTCAGTTGATGAACACATGTTGTTTTAGAGGCTAACCCTGTCCCTGTTGGGACGCCCAAATGGGTTCAGGTCAGACAAACCCGCAGCATGATGCAGCCACCACCATTCTTAACTGACAGACAGAGGGAGGTTTGCCATCAGAAAAACTGCTTCTGCCCTGCTGCTGTTAGTTTGTCTCCCTCCGTTATCAGGATAAAAACAAGTTGAGCTGCTGTCGTTTTCCCATGAAGCTGCAGCCGTCTGAGTCACTTTCCGAGGATTTATTTCAGTCTGGACTCAGTTTTCTGTGTGAGCTGCGACTTCCTGTCAGCAAGGCAGGGAGGCCCTGCAGGACAACACACACACACAGACACACACACACACACACACACACACACACTACACACACACAGACACACACACACACACACACACACACACCTACACACACACACACACACACCTACACACACACACACACACACACACCTACACACACACACACACCTACACACACACACATACACACACACACACATACACACACACACACATACACACACACACACACACACACACACAGACACACACACACACACACACACACACACCTACACACACACACACACACACACACACACACACACACACATACACACACACACACACACACACACACACATACACACACACACACACACACACACACACACACACACACACCTACACACACACACACACACACACACACACACACACACCTACACACACACACACACACACACACACACACACACACACACACACACACACACACCTACACACACACACACACACACATACACACACACACACACACACACACACACACACACACACACACACACACACACACACACACACACACACACACACACACACACACACACACACACACACACACACACACACACACACATACACACACATACACACGTCTTGCTATCCTTGTGTTGACATTGTATTGACTTCCATTGATTTTACTATGCCTAACCCAGACACTTTCCCTAAACCTAACCATTACTGATACATGCCTAACCCTAACCTTAACCTAAACCTAACCATTACTGATACATGCCTAACCCTAACCTAAACCTAATTCACACCATACCTCTAAACCTAACTAGTAGAGTTTAATAGCTAGTTAAACATTGTGGGGACCAGGCAAAATGTCCTCACAACTACAAATGTCCACACAAGGGTGGTGGCCTGTCAAAGGTTGGTCCTCACAAGTGCAGCTATACATGTACACACACACACACACACACTCACTCAGGGACTCGGTAATGAGGTGTAATTACACACAGCACCATGCTGTTATATTGACTTCCATAGTTAGCATTCACACACACCTCGAAAGCAGCTACATTTCTGACTTTACACTGCAATTAACATGGGGGCAAAGCAACACACACATAACTCTGTGAGCTCGGGGAAAGTCGCAGTGTGTGTGTGTGCAGGAAGCTGCATGGTTGTGGTGATAAAGTGTAGCTCTGAACAATGTTTCTGCTGTGACGAGCGCTCAGACCCGGTCGCCATAAAAGGCCGCAGCAGATCTCTTGATTATAACCGTAGAGAAGAAGGAGGCAGAAAATAGAGCCAGCGCTCCAGATAAGGCCGAGGCGAGGCGAGGCGAGGCGAGGCGAGGCGAGGCGAGGCGAGGCGAGGCGAGCGGCACGGAGCGGGAGGAGGAAGGGAGAAGTGCGTGAAAACGATCTTGGCGGTCCTGTCTGGGTTCTGACCCGCCTGCTGGGACTCTGATAGGAACACGATGTCTTTAAGTTGCTTCAATCCAGAAACATTGGAGCGTTTTCCAGTTTTCCAGCTGTTGAAGGTCTTTTCACACCATCTCAACTGGATTCAAACACAGACTTTGACTAGGCCACTCCTGAACCTTTACTTAGTTTTGCTTTAGAGCCATTCAGACGCGGACCTGCTGGTTCTTCAGAACCCAAATGAGCTCAAGCTGAAGATCAGAAATTGGTGGTTTTGTGTTCTTTTGGTTCAGCTGTGGTTCTGGTCCTGGATCGCTCCCACGGAGGCCATTTTGTCCCTTTCTTATTGTTGAATCATGACCTCTGACCTTAGCCGAGGCAGTGGAGGCCTGCAGAGCTTTTAGGTTCTTCTGGACCTCCTGGATGAGTCGTTGCTGAGCTCCTGGAGTAATTCTGATGGGTCGGCTTCTCCTGGAAGGTTCCCACTGTTCCACGTTCTCCATGCGTGGATCAAGGTTCCACTGAGGTTCTCTGGAGATCCAGAACCTTAGAGATGGTTCTGGGACCTTTTGGACATATTCCAGCCTACTTCTTATAGACAGACTGGTTATATTTAAGGGATTTCTTTACCCTACAGATGTGTCAGTAAAATGCTCCAAATGAAACTGAACCAAAGATATGGTAGGGATGTATGTCTCGAGACCACTTTTACGTGGTCTTACACGGCCTTGACGGTTTTTGGTCTTGGTCTTGGTCTCGGTACCCTCTGGTCTTGGTAGTGTCTTGGTCTCGGTTTAGGCAGTCTTGACTACAAGTCTAAGATACGGTACAAGCTTCATCCCCGTCTCTTTGCAGTTTCATCAGCAGGAGGACGTTTTCTGAGGAGGCAGTCCGACCCTTTGACCCCGATGTGTGGGAATATTACGTCAACTGTGACCAGGCACTGATCACTGCAGGCTATTTTTATGGATAACCCCCTCGAGTGTTTAGATATAAATCATTAAAGTCAAGGTAGGAACCAAAGTTTCTGTTGTCAATTCGGAAATATTAAGAAGTCGAGAAGCTGCAGAGAAAATCAGAGGCAGGAATGTAAAGGTCAAAGGTCAGCCAGCTTCACAGGCTGTTGAGGGGAGTTCACTTATCACTCTACGAATGAATGTAAACACAAGGAAGCTCGGTGCGTGCTTGGGTTCAAAGGTCACAAATGCTTGCCGTGACATCAGTCGTTTAGATCATAAACGATGATGTGAGAGGACCGACTTCCTGTCTTTGTGTGTGTGGACATGTCAGTTTATCTGAGCCTGAAAGCCTTTACTTTCACCCCAACACGCACACACAGCCATCCAACCCATTGCTGGAGGTCATGAAGGCGTTAGGTGTTCCTGAACTTATCTTCAGCGTTGCCAGAACGTCTGGAGCCAGCCCTCGTTTCTCTACAACACAAACATGAAATATAAGAAATGATCCGAAGAGCTTCAGTAGAAACTTGGTCGTTCAAGACGGAAGAAGCCTTTAGGATGAGAGGCGACATGTCTTTAACAAACCAGAGAAGAAGTCCTTTTGCCTAAATATTAGAAACATCTTTAATCCTCAGAGATAATTCTCCTATATGTTTAACCTGTAGTTTTTTTCCCCCTTCACACGATCCGCTTGCTTCATCCACGTTCAGCTCATTGCTTTGAGGACAGAAAGGGGTCCATTGAGTATTTTCTCCACAGTTTTGAGTCTTGTTTAGGATTACTATCAGGCTGATGTATTCAGAAGCTGTTTGTACATAATTCCTGTAGATTTTAGAAGAAAATGCATGACAACGCATTTGGTTGAACTGTAGTTCCCAAACCATCATAGTACCTCCACCTCCAGTGTTTTACAGATGGTTGTAGACACTCAAAGTTGGACCTTAGAGAATTTTCCAGGTATATATCCGTTTTTAAGACCTGACACTGCTTTTTTTCCTCTATTACTCCAGTTTTTATTCATTTCTTTGTGGACTCACCATCTTGAGGCAAACCAAGTTTTTAGCTAGTGCCTGTTTTGTAATCATCTTACTTATTGTCTGTCAAACTCTGTTACCTATGAGACTTCATGTTGATTCAACAAAATGGGAGCAAATTGTGTCTTTGTAAGAAACTGTTGGGACAAAGAGCCTAAAGGATAACGTTTACTTTTTGTCTCTGCTAACAAAAAGAAAACTAAGATAAAGGTTTGCTAAACTAAGCCAAGGTAAAGTAGGCAAAGCAGAGATAATATAAGCTAATTGAGCTAAGCTAAAGTAAACTAACCTAAAATAACCAAAGCTAAGCTACTGTCAGCTAAGCTTAACTAAGCTAAAGTTAGCTAAGCTATAATAAAGTAAGGTAAGCTAAAGTAAATAAAACCGTGTCAGATAATTAAGCTAAGCAAATGTAAGTTACGTTACAGTTAGTCTACGATAGAGTAAACAAAGCTGAGCTATAGCTGAATAAGCTACGCTAAGCTGAAGTAAACTAAGATAAAGTAAATTAAACTAAGCTAAGATGAAATAAGGTAAAATAAGCTAAAATAACCAAAGCTAAGCTACTATCAGCTAAGCTAATGCTCACTAAGCTATAATAAAGTATGGTAAGCTAAAGTAAATAAAACCGTGTAAGATAATTAAGCTAAGCAAACATAAACTACGTTCAATTCAATTTCAATTCAGTTTATTTATATAGCGCCAATTCACAACAGATGTCATCTCAAGGCACTTAACAAGAAGTTATTTCAATACATTTATACAAACATTCCAATCAGTTAAAAAGTTTCTTATTTAAGGAATCCCAGCAGATTGCGTCAGTCGTTGGCGTGAGGTTGGGCCCCGTTGATGCAGACTTTCCAACCACAGCAATCCTTCAGCAATCCCTCATACTGAGCAAGCATGTAGCGATGGTGGAGAGGAAAAACTCCCCTTTAACAGGAAGAAACCTCCAACAGAACCAGGCTCAGTAGGAGCGGCCATCTGCCACGACCGTCTGGGGGTTTGACAAGACAGAGCAGAAACACAGAAGGAACAGAAGATCTGATATAAGAGAACTTTCTATGTTACAGAAAGTAAAAAGTTGATAACAGGACACAGTGGATGTTCAGTTACTGGGAGGATCATCCCAGTCGATGCCCCCCGTCCAACAGGGCATTGCAGCCAAGCAGGATACCAGACCAGGTATATCTTCTATGGAGAGAAAAACACTGAGAGAAAACAAAGTTAACAGTCGAAATAACAGAATGAACTGTAATACAACTGGAGAGTAGTAGGAGAAAAGGAAGTAGCAGAGTGAAGAAAATTGGTAAGTCTGTCCTCCAGCAGTCTAAGCCTAAAGCAGCATAACTACAGAGATAGCTCAGGATGACCTTAGCCACTCTAACTATAAGCTTTATCAAAAATGAAAGTTTTAAGCCTGGCCTTAAAAGTAAACAGAGTGTCTGCCTCACGGACTAAAGCTGGGAGCTGGTTCCACAGGAGAGGAGCCTGATAACTAAAAGATCTGCCTCCCATTCTACTTTTAGAGATCCTAGGAACTACAAGTAAACCTGCAGTCTGAGAGCAAAGGGCTCTGTTAGGAACATATGGACCAATTAGATCTCTGATGGATGATGGAGCTGATTATTATGGGCTTTATATGTAAGAAGAAGGATCTTAAATTCTATTCTGGATTTAACAGGGAGCCAATGAAGGGAAGCTAAAACAGGAGAACGTTAGAGTTAGTCTTTCAGCAAGTTGTCTTCACCACTTTCAGCTTGATTACATTACATTCGCTAAGCATTGATGCTTAACAGATGCATTTCCTGCCATGCGATTGGCCGATTTGCTATTTGTGTTAAGAACCAATTGAAACAGTTGTACCACAATAGAAGCAGGTGAGCTTTAAAGAGGTAATTTTACAGTTTAATACTTTCTCAATGGTTTCATCTCCACCGTTGTTATGGGATATAACACCAGTTCTAAACTTCACCAGTCAGAAAGATGGTTCATCCCTTTAGATTAGCAGCTTTCTACTGTCTGAACGCTTCATAGATCAGAGATAAATGACCCAAACCGCTTGTAGAGAGCCGGTTCCATGGCGCACCTGGAAGCATGTGTGACAATTTCAATGGTCTTTGGTTAAAATCCCGCTGAGTAGGTAGATTTTGTGCAGTATGCCAAAGTAGCGACAGAGTCCTATTGCTGCAACTTTCAGTCATGTATGCAACAAATAAAGCATGTTTAGTTCTAAGCAAACACAGACTTGGCAGCAGTTAAAGTTTACGTTGATTATTAAAAGACCTTCAGAAAGCCTGCAGAAGCCTGGGTCCCAAAGCTGGAGGTCACGACCCCACCTGGGATCATGAGATTGTCTTCATAAAAAGGCAAGGCAGCTGGTGGCAGAGGTGCCTTGCAGTAAGTAGAATCCCAGTCTGGGGCGTGCGTGGATTCTCTCAGGGTACTCCGGCATCCTGGATGGATATTTAGCATATAAATCGTTGAAGAGATTACAAAAAACCCACCTAAAATCGATATAGTTTGTGTTGTCATTGTTCTCTACTGACGCTGCAGGTTCCAGTCTTTTGTGCTGTGGTTCAGAGGAGTCCAGAGGAGTTTTTGGGAATAACCGCCTTAAAGGGTTCGGAGGACGTTTGTCATCTTGGACGGGAAACACGGAGACGAGACGAGGACTGTCTCCATCAGACCTGAAGTCTCTTCTCTCCTCAAAGTGCAGAAGCAGAAACTTGTTCATCAGTCAAACACTCGATGACAGCCAGGAGCTGCTCTCTTATTACTGTAATCACACACAGAGGAATCCTCTCCACCTCAAAGTGTGTGTTTAAAGGGAAATTCCACCTTATAATGGCATCCACAGCTTGCTGCCCGGAGGCCAGGTTCGGTGTTTTTGGGACTAAAAGACTCCATGTAGGTCTGTCACTCCGTATTCAGCTTTACCTCACCGCTGCTCACATTACTGATGGCTGCCTCTGTGTTTTAAAGACGTTTTAATCATTTTCCACTGTTGGAATTAGACTTTGGATCCAGCTTATTTCCAACTTTCCTCCGTTCTGTTGATGTTTTTGAGCTTTTTCTAATCTAGAGCTATAAAGCTGTTGTTCTGGGTAGTTCAACATCAAACAGAGATATAAAATCATCTCCATCACACATGTTTTAATCAGACGCAAAGTCCGAGTCCTTCACTTCTAGTCACAACTAAATCTTTGTTATCCAGAAAATGACGTCGGATCCCAAATCTCTGGGAAAACAAGAACCAGAACTGGGGGAATCTTTCTATCACCAAAATAAGCAGATGAGAACAGTGAGTACGTACAGGAGCTCCTGATTACAGCTCAGAGCCACGTCAACACATGAGAAACGCTTCATGTCGCCTCACTCTAATGTGCTCCTTTAATGCTCTACAAAGAGCACAGCTAGCCTCTGAGCATGTAAAAGATATGAAGCGATCGTGGAGCAGGGAGTAAATCCACAGCGGGAATCGCTGTGTTAATGTGTGTTTGGAGCGCTGGGATGGACGTCTGGACGTCTTCTGGGTCATGGAAAGAAACAGTGAATGTGATGGAGGTCGAGGAAGACACACTCTTTTCCTCTCGTCTCTGACATCTACAGTCAGGCCTTCATCACTTTTGGGTTGGCCGACACTTGAGCTGTTCTTCTGCTGGCGACTTCCTCTGTCTGGCAGTAGGTGTGTGTTGCTTTAATGGCTGCCAAGGATCAGTCAGTATCCCCTGCTTATCAAGGACACTCCAGCCTGTCATCAAAGTTGGCCTGAAGATACAGAACAAGCCACAGATTCATCATCCTTCAAATAAGCTCAGAGTTGATCTGTTTCTCTCCCAGATGAAGCCACTACTATTACTGCCATTCCTTTACTTTCTGTAACATAGAAAGTTCTCTTATATCAGATCTTCTGTTCCTTCTGTGTTTCTGCTCTGTCTTCTCAAACCCCCAGACGGTCGTGGCAGATGGCCGCTCCTACTGAGCCTGGTTCTGTTGGAGGTTTCTTCCTGTTAAAGGGGAGTTTTTCCTCTCCACCATCGCTACATGCTTGCTCAGTATGAGGGATTGCTGTGAAGCCAATGACTTAAGTTTAGCTGCGTTTCCTTAGACAGAAAACCTTTTAACCAATTTAAATAATAAACTGAACTTGATGCATTGATTGATAACTAAGATCAATTGGAATGGATGCATAATTAGATTGAATTGACTTTTCTTTTTGGTAAAGTGTCAAGAGACATTATGTTGTGAATTGGTGCTATATAAATAAACTGAATTCAGCTAATTCCAGTAGAATGCTCATTCAATCATAAACACCTAATATGAGTAGCTATGTGGCAGCTGGTTAGTTTAACATAAAGTGTATCATACAATATATCCAGAGTACAACAAAAGCATTTAAAAAAAGATACTAAAAGGATTATGTCTGCATTTAGATTCTGCGATGGTCAGAGTCAGGCTAATAGATTTGATTGCCAAGGTTTTGTTGGTTGCTACAAGACAAGCTAGGCTAAACAAAGGCAAAATAGGCAAAAACTTTAAACTCATAATAAAACGACTAAGATCAGATAAGGTAAATACAAACAACACAAGCAAATGTAACCTAAACAAAGGCAAAATAAGCGAAAACTTTAAACTCATAATATAAATGCTAAGATAAGTTACACTAAGCTGAGAATGATATAAGTTAAACACAGATAACACAAGCAAACATTAGATAACCTAAGCTAAGTTAAGCTAAACAAAAAGGTAGGCTAAGCTAAGATAAACACAGATAATGCAAGCAAATGTAAGGTAAGCTAAGCTAAGATAGGATAAGTTAAAATACCGATAACACAAGCAAGCGTAAACTAAGCTAAATAAGCTAAAAGAATACAAAAATAACACTAAGCTAACAGTGTTTGTTTTTAATCTATATTTTGTTAACCGTGAGTTTTCTTCAGGCGTTTGGTTCTGGACTATAATGAAACTCTGAAGGAATCATTTAGAGGTTGCTGGTTGGAGTCCAATCAGAGTCGCCATGTTACTGCATCTCATTAGCTTGTTGAATGTAATATTACCAAGAAGTCTAGTTCACTGGACCTTTAGATGATGTTGTAGTTATGAGATAAACGAAGGACAGCATTGAAACCACTGACTGATGCTGAACTGGGAGTAAAATCCAGATACAGTGATTCTTATCAGTTCTAAACCTGCTGGAACGCAACCAGAACCATCTGTAGTTTTTCTCTCTGCTTTAGTCATGTGATGTAGTTTCAGGATCGTGTTGTCCAGGGTCAGGTGGGGTAGCTGATGTAGTTTCAGGATCATGTTGTCCAGGATCAGGTGGGGTAGCTGATGTAGTTTCAGGATCATGTTGTCCAGGGTCAGGTGGGGTAGCTGATGTAGTTTCAGGATCGTGTTGTCCAGGGTCAGGTGGGGTAGCTGATGTAGTTTCAGGATCATGTTGTCCAGGATCAGGTGGGGTAGCGGATGTAGTTTCAGGATCATGTTGTCCAGGATCAGGTGGGGTAGCTGATGTAGTTTCAGGATCATGTTGTCCAGGATCAGGTGGGGTAGCGGATGTAGTTTCAGGATCGTGTTGTCCAGGGTCAGGTGGGGTAGCTGATGTAGTTTCAGGATCGTGTTGTCCAGGGTCAGGTGGGGTAGCTGATGTAGTTTCAGGATCATGTTGTCCAGGATCAGGTGGGGTAGCGGATGTAGTTTCAGGATCATGTTGTCCAGGATCAGGTGGGGTAGCTGATGTAGTTTCAGGATCATGTTGTCCAGGATCAGGTGGGGTAGCGGATGTAGTTTCAGGATCATGTTGTCCAGGGTCAGGTGGGGTAGCTGATGTAGTTTCAGGATCGTGTTGTCCAGGGTCAGGTGGGGTAGCTGATGTAGTTTCAGGATTATGTTGTCCAGGGTCAGGTGGGGTAGCTGATGTAGTTTCAGGATTATGTTGTCCAGGGTCAGGTGGGGTAGCTGATGTAGTTTCAGGATTATGTTGTCCAGGGTCAGGTGGGGTAGCTGATGTAGCTGAGGCCTACCTGGGGGGTTTTAGCGCCTGGACAGGTGGAAAATGAGCCCAGCATCACCAGCTGCTGAAGGTTTCTGTGAGGGCGGAAACAAGACAAACGTTTCACCACATCCTGGATGTTTTAACTCTCTGACTGAACATCCTCCAGACGCCACCACCCTGAAACTGGGTGCAGCTCCATCCACAAAACGCCCTGCTGGTGAAGCTCCAGAAATCTTCACCAGCAGAAAGCATGTAACCAAACGGAGCGGATGTTGTTGAGCTCTGACAGACTTCAGTGAGCGTTTAACGGTGATCAGTGATGATGTGAAATTCACAAACACATCCAGAAACACTGCAGACGGTGAGTAAAACCTTCCTGTTTTATAATCTTCTGCCTCCCGGCTGAAACTGCTGGTTATAGTTTCAAACGTGATCAGGTTCTTCTTCGTGGGAGGGAAGGTTTCCGTCCTCTTCTTCTTTTCTTCTTCTGAAGCTCCCCGAGGCACACGGACGTTTCTCCACATCAAACCGTTTTCTCCTGGCCGGACGTAAGAAGTTCTTAGAGAGAAATCAAAGACAGCAAAACAGGTTTTAGTTTCCAAAACGCAACAAAAACTAATTAGACGAGTATTAGAAAACATTGTTTAGCTGCTGAGCTGGTGCTCGTCGGGGTTGCCCAGTTGTTCCTACTGGTTCTGGGTCTTTCTGTGTGCATGTACGTCCAGGTTCTTCTCAGCGTCCTGAAAGGTTCATTATCCAGTCTGGATTTACTCCTGCTCTGGAATTAGTAATAGTCTGGACCCTCCGTATTCACAGAGCATCACAGCTGCTTCTGAAGCACTAACATCAGCAAACACTCCTTATAAACATGCTTCTAACTGCCTGTTTGATCGTTTGAACACCAAATATACCTCAATATGCATTAATACACACAGTGGAAACCATCTTAGCAGAAGCTAACATTACAGTCTTCTTTATCCCAGCTCTTGGTGGATCAGCCAATAGCAGATAAGCGTTGTGTCGAAGTATCTCAGATTCCTGAAAGCTGCATTTACTTCCCAATATTTCAGATATGATCTATGAAAACATCTGTAAATATGCGGATTTGGCTCTGTAAATAAGTCCAAATTCAAATATGTGCAGATTTATTTTTATACGATTTTATTTTACAAATAAGTAACCAGGAAAAATATCTTCATCTTTAAGTTTTAAGAATTTTTGTGTTGCGTTTTTTCGGAAAAAAAGATTTGAATATTTTCTATAAATGTGATTCTACACTTATTTGAAGTCGTTGTTCTGGTGCGATGTCATTTTAACAGATATAAAGAACAGATTATATCACAATAGATATTGTTACCGCACACGCTTTAGATTATATCGCAATATAGATTTGAGGCCACATGGCCCAGCCCTACACCACACACCTCGCCTCATAACCTCCGTCGTTGGGTCAAAGGTCAACTTCTGCCCTCCTCTTCCAGATCCACAGAACACGTCTAGAGGAGGGACGGCTGGTCGCTTCAGCTCTGGGACTACGTTGATCTTGGGGAGGGTTCGGTCCGGGTCTCTCTCCCAAATCTGTTCCTGATCCAGATAAAATAAAGGGGCGGAGTCTGTTTGTATTTATAGTGTAGAAACAGTGAAAAACTCACTATGGTGTCATGCTTCCCACTTTATTCTATCATCTGTCTCTTTACGGGCCCTTTCAGTCATGTTTCATGGATGAGGAATCGCGGATCTTGGCCCGATGAGGTTCTGCAGGACTTCTGATCCCGTTAAAGCGGAGCAGACGATGCAGAAACAGCAGCTCCTTGTCATGAATCGCTTCAGAAGGAGAGAATTATCCGATCCATGGGAGGTGTTGGGCTCCCTGCTGATAAGACGGCGATGATGTGATGAGGTCAGGATGATGTCACGGCGGTTTGAGAGCCAGAGCAGATAAGAGACACAAAGAGAAAGGAGGAGTGTTGAAGCTTTTCTGTTGTTTCTGTCGTTGTTCTGCAGGATCACAATCAGGTTCTGCTGCCATGTGAGTGAGATCAGGTTCACTACATTAGGCTATAGCCGCGGCGCTTTGTGCAAACATAAAATAAACGCTTCTAAAAGCATGCAATGAGTAAAAATTAAAATAAAACGTGGCAAACAGATCAGTTGCCAGAAAACAGAAGCCAGAGGCATGTGAGTGAAAGAGGTGGGAGGCGTTTTATTGAGTCAGGTTTGCATCATTCACAGAGTCACTGTGGTCGTTTGTTCTCAGCCTGCTGACATGTTTACCTCGGATCAACACGGCCATGTTCTCTCTGTAACTGTTTCAGATCCGCAGGCGGGGTTTAGGGTAATATTTCTACCTTCAGGTCGGAGCTCTGCAGACCTGAGCTTCTGCTTCCTGCACCGGAAACATGCAGCAGCAGCAGCAGCTTCATCCTGTCGTCTTCTTTATCAGCTCTAAGCTAAATGAAACAGCATAATGTGGCGTTAGTCCTGATTCAGTCTGACACAACCTGAGTGTGTTTTCATAAATCCTGGAGGTTTGCTCCTCTTGTTCCCGTCTCCAGGATGATGAGTCTCACTCCTCCTGGATCTGATGTTCCCCAGTCAGTCTCCTGCTGTCTTAAAGAAATATCAGCCTCCATGATTTCATGGACGCTTCCCGATAAGGCAGCTGTTGTCTTGCAGCTTCCGCTCCGAGGAATCCTTCCTTTAATGATCGGAAAACTGAATTTGCTTCCTGTATGGAAAGATTCAAATTAAATCGCATTAGCTGAAAGGCTTTATGCACGGCGCATTTAGTAGAACTTCATGTTTTCAATAAGCCAGTAAGAGTGTGGAGAGCAGCACTGAGGTAAACAGAGGAATGAGATATTACTACAGATAAGCGTAGTATAATATACCGATATAATAGATGAAGCCGTCTTACAGGTTTGAGCGAAGCATCAACAGCTGAACACTGCTGTGTTCCTTTGTGGACCTCGTCAGATAAATATGATTAAACGGTCAGTTTTCACACGTCTCCATCAGACGATCAGCTGAGAAAGAGATGGATTAGAGGGGAAAACTTCATCATCACTTTGCAGCGCAGGACGTCAACGAGCCGAGCGAGGAAAGAGGCTAAAGCCCGGCACCGTTCCGGTTTCATTTCATTTCAGTCATTCTCTCGGTGTAAATATGCAGCTTCTCGCTCTTCTTCATGGACCTGAAGCAGCTTTCTGTTTTTAGTAGGCGTGGCTTATTAGCAAATACGGCTAATGCTAAGAAAACACAATAAAAGTAGAAATGCATTTATCTAAAAGATCAGTATAAATACATTTCTGTGTTAAATATGTTAGCTTAATATTCATGGTTGGATGTTAAGCTAACATATTAATTGATCTGTCTCATTGTGTTTGTGATGATGCTAACTCCGAGCTACCGCTGTTAGCTAAACACTTAGACCATCATGATCGTGAGTAAAGATAACTTAAAGCCCTTCCCCCGCTTCCTCGCAGTCCTCGCCGTGCGTGTTTTTGTTTTTTAATCCGGCGGACATATTGTCTACGGTGACGCGGCCATAAAACGCCATTTTGTTCAGACTGTGTTGGGACGGAGGCGGAAGTGATCCGGCTGGCTCATCGTAACCAGGAAGTGACTGTTCTACGTAGAAAGTTATTCTGATTGGGGGAACTACTGCCACCTACTGGTCTGGCATATCTATGAATGTGCTTAATGCACTGATGCTGTTTGGTGCAGACGGAGTTTATTCCTAAAAACCAGCTGATGAGTTATTTCTAGATTTTGTTTTAAACCTGATCTGCGTTCATAGAATCAGTCTGTAGAGAGTGTAATGGTTAGAGCAGCATCAGAACCAGGGGCCTAAAAA
Organism: Valencia hispanica; assembly: GCA_963556495.2. Lineage (NCBI taxonomy): Eukaryota > Metazoa > Chordata > Actinopteri > Cyprinodontiformes > Valenciidae > Valencia > Valencia hispanica. The sequence goes on along the minus strand of OY747700.1, from coordinate 2,482,260 downwards.
GGCTCAACAACCTGATCTAGAACACTGGTTCTGTTCTGGTTCTGTTCTGGTTCTGTTCTGGTTCTGTTCTGGTTCTGTTCCGGTTCTGTTCTGGGGTCGACTCTGGAACCTCTGGAGATGATGACCCAAAGCCGGATTCTTCATAAAACCAACCCTGAGCGTCCCATTCATGGGAGTGTTATGCAGCAACAGAGGCATCTTCATAACCGCTGTAACACAGACCTCTACAGGAGATCATTCCTACCCACAGACATCATCCACAACTACTAGCAGAAACCTGGATGATCTCAGTTACAACATTTAATTTCCTCCTGGGATCAATAAAGTACATTTTAATTAAATTGTATATTTTAGTGCTTTTAACTGGTGATCAGATGATTAATTAACTTTTATTAGTTCTGTTTTAGTTTAATAATATTATTACTAATATATATTCCTGGTGTGCCGAGTGAGAGGGATCGGGTGGATCTAAGGGGATCCACGGTTTTAAACAGGTCTCAGCTGCAGTCAGACAGGAGAAACAAAACAGCAACAAAAAGGGGAAGAGTTGATGTGGCGCTCCACCGCCCCGCCCTCTCTTCCTGTTTACAGCGACATATGGCAGGTTGTTGACGCCTTTCTGTCCTTCCTGGCATACGGGCAGGTGAATCGCTTTCTGGTGAATTCATCTGATGAGTGAGATTCAGCAGCTAACTCTACCAGCGGTTACTTTTGGGATAATTCACTCTTGTTCATGTTTTCATCTTTAATAGTCTTAACTGTAGCTATGAGACGTGAATACACACTTTTTCTCCTTGGCTTTCGACCCAAAGTGAGTATTCATCTGTCTTTTACATTTTTATTCTTTCATGTTTGAATGTTACTTGTTGTTTTGTGATTTCTTTTCTAATCGTGCTGTGCGGACATATTTTACCATACAGCACTTTGAGCATCTGTCACGCTGTTTTTAAAGTGTTATAGAAATGTCTTAGGGTAAATAAAAAAAGGTGTACCCCAGGGTCTAGTGTTGGGCTCCGTTCTTTGTTGGTTTCTAGGATAACGCCATGATGACGTCCCTGTGCAGCTTTGACTTGATGCAGATGATGCTGTGGTTTATTTAACCTGCAGAGAGACCGAGTCCAACATTCCGGTTGCTCCTTTCTATTTGTTTCATCTTCATTCAGCCGGTTACGATCTGATCTTTTAGAATTTGTCAGGTTCTGAATGTATTCGGCTATTTTTCTACACAAAGTTAAACTGATATATCAACTCATCCAGAACTTAAATTGGTTAAAATGTATGAGGTCGAAGTTTGTGTAACGTTGACTGAGTGACGTTTGTCTCTGTGTCTCTGCAGCCGCCAAGCGTCCCTCCTCCGTCTCGTCTCTGGGTGGGATCGTAGGTAGGATGATGTCGGCTGGCGAGCGAGGAGCGTCTTCGTCCTCCTGCACTTCTGTGAACACCGTCTGTTCGGACGGCGAGCGTCCCGTCTCCCTCTCCCTCTCCTCCTCCACCTCCTCCGTTTCTCTGCAGGATGCCTCCCACTCCTCCTCTTCCTCCTCCTCCTCCTCACTTCCATACGGCACCGTGCCGGCCTACGACGCCTCGCTGTCCTCCTCCGCGCCAAAACGGAAAGGCTCAGACATCAGCCTGGACCTCACGCCTCTCGTAACGCCAAACAACGCGCCGCCGCCGTCAGCTGGAGGAGGGGTTCCCAAGATGGCAGCAGCAAGCCACACCCATAATGGACATATAACCAATCCGGTGGCAGCGATGTCGGCAGGGGCCACGCCCAGGCAGCTTTCGAGGCTGGAGAGAGTCCTTCTGGAGATCGTGGAGACGGAGCAGACCTACGTCAGAGATTTAAAAAGCATCGTGGAGGTAAGAACCGTCCTGAGTCTAACTGATGATGTAGAGAAGAATCGGGTTGATCTGATTAAAACCTCTGGACAGCTCTGGTGATTTGATGCTGGCATTGGGGGATGAAGATCCTTTTCACGTACAAAATACATGGGCAAGTCAGAGTGACCACTCGCATTTCAGAAATAACTATTCACCAGCAAATGTGCTGACCTTTGGTTTACCTTCTTTTGACCTTTTGGTTGACCTTTTGGTTGGGCTTCTGTTGAAATTCTGTTGACCTTCTGGGGACCTTCTGGTGACTTTCTTTTGACCTTCTGGTTGACCTTCGGTTGGCCTTCTGTTGACCTTCGGTTGACCTATTGGTAACCTTCGGTTGATCTTCTAGTTGACCTTTGGTTGGGCTTCTGTTGACATTCTGTTGACCTTCTGATTTGACCTTCTGTTGACTTTTGGTTGACCTTCTGTTGAACTTCTGGTTGACCTTCTGTTTACTTTTGGTTGACCTTCTGTTGAACTTCTGGTTGACCTTCTGTTGACCTTCTGGTTGACCTTCTGTTGAATTTTGGTTGACCTTCTGTTATCCTTCTTTTTAGCTTCGGATTGGCCTTCTGTTGATCTTCTGGTTGATCTTCTGGTGACCTTCTGTTGAACTTTGGTTAGGCTTCTGTTGACCTTTGGTTGGGCTTCTGTTGACCATCTGTTGACCTTCTGGTTGACCTTCTGTTGAATTTTGGTTGACCTTTTGTTGACCTTTGGTTGGGCTTCTGTTGACCTTCTGTTGAACTTCTTGTTAACCTTCCCGTTAACCTTCTGTTGACCTTTGGTTGGGCTTCTGTTGACATTCTGTTGACATGATCAAAAGAGCATCGTGTGATTGGCTACAAAGCCAATCTAGTGCTGTTTACTTTAGTTTCAGTTACAAAAAATAAAAATAGGAGGAAATGTCTTCGTTCATTATGACTTCAAATCCCCATTTTTAAATCAAATTATCGGTGCTTAAAGGTTATTTCAAAGAAACAAGAGTTTGAATTATTTTAATGCAAAAGATACCGGATCTGTCAACTTTTTATCACACAAAGAACCAAGTTAATTTCAGCCGTTTATTCCCGACCCTAAAGTCTGTAAAAACAACGTCCCTCTCTGATGGTTCTGGTTCTCCATCTATTCACACAGAACCATTCCAGCTGGAACATCAGGGTTCAAGTCTTTGTAACTGTTGAACAAACATCTGCACCTTGTTCTGTTGATAAATGAATTTTATTGCACAGGATGGAAAACATTTTAAACATGAACGTATTAACGAGCAGCTGGGTTTATGTCCTCCATTTTTTACACGCGCTGCTGCCAAACTGAACAAACACCCAGAGGCAAACTCAGGTGGCTGCATGGTTGTCACGGTTACCACCGTATTTATAAAGGTGCCTGTCGGCGGCGGCGGACGAGCCAGCCAATGGGGCTGATTTACTGGCCAGGTGTGAACACCTTCAGGGACCCTGCTCACCTGGCGCTGGCTCCTCCCTCCGTAGCTCCACCTTCACCCAGAACCTCACGATGTTAGAGGCTCTTCAGCTCAGGGAATGTCACCTCATCTGCAATGTGCACTGAGGGATTTTACTGCATCTGGATTTTACTAGACTGTTTTTAAGTCCAGTTTTATTCACATTTGTTCTGCTTCACCACAATTATTCCTGATAGATTAAAAACCTTTGATTGTTAAAAGCTCCGAAAACCTTCCAGGAACTGGTGCGTTGATGTTCTCTGTGGCTCTGGGGACGTGTTGGGGTTGAGGGTTGGTTGGGTCAAAACCACCTAAAGGTTTCACAATTTATTCTGGTTCTAGGTTTGCTCTGGTTTATATGTAAACATGATAACCGGAGACGTGTGAGTGGTTTTAGAAGCAACAGGTAAACTGAACCTGTTAGGAGAGCAGCTCTGGTCTGGTCTGGTTATTAAACCGTACCTGCATGTTTACAGTGTTCCTCTAAAGCTAAATCTACTTAATGCTTCTACTAAATTCATTAGCGGTCAGTTTAGAAACTGGAAGGCGGTTTAGCGCCACCAGCAGGATGTAGCTTAGCATCTCTTCAGATGGGCACAGACTGTGATTTACATTGATCTCATGAACATTTTAGGACATCTTCAAACATCAGACCGTAGGAAAAAACCCCAACAATTTTCATTTAAAATGTTTTCATACTTCTGACTAAAAGGCAGTCGCAAACAAACCACCTGCAGGTGGCGCCCTTGTCAGATCCCAGCTGAATTGTTTTGCTAAACATCATCAACGCGCGACAGTGGCAGACCGTGAGGTCGTTGACATCACCAAACTGCTTCAATAATTCAGGCTTCTAACTACAATACGGAAAAATGTTAGTTTACTCCTTTTTTCTCTGTATCCTTGCTACGGTTATGTTATATTAATTTGCTTTTAAGTTGTGAAATTTACACTGCGGTTAATCCTAGAACAAAAGCTCATCTGTGATTATCTTTATCGGTGCAGTACTAGTCTTGTTTGGCTAGCCTAGCTAGCGTCGGTTGTGTTGATGAAAATTAAGCCCTTTTAACGTTTCAGGAAATGCTCAAGCTGAAAGCGTACGAGGATCTGAAAATGGTAACAAAAAATGTTATTAAATACTTTGCTAACATTTGCAAGTTGGTGTTTTTATCGGCGACACAACGCTGATCGTGCTTTAACGATTTGAGCCCTTCTGCCACCCCCCATTTACATGTCTTTATAATCAACATACATGGTGAACGATCTATGTTTATTATCTTTAGATTAATATACAAAATTTAAAGGAGATTTTTCACAAAATTAAAAAAACTGCTTTATTACAATTTAAATATTAGACTTATGTGGAATCTGGTGGCTACAGAGAATATTATCACTCATTACCCTTTTTTATTAAGCTGCTCTTACTCAAAAAGGCTTTGATACCAAAATAAATCATGCATCAACACCACTGACGCTAGGTATGACAACTTTTTAAATAAAAAGTTCTGCTTTTTTCCCCTACAGTCTGATGTCTGAGGATGTCCTAAAATGTTGACCGTACTCCTGGGTTGAATAGTGCATCGCTATTGGGATCAAGCGTGGGGAATTCACAGTGTTCTGCTGCGTCAGGAAGAGTACATGACTTTAGCTTTGACATTAGCATCTAAGCAGCAACTAAGGGGCTGTTTACAAAAGAACGTTGCCGTTTTCGTTTGAATACGCGGGTGAAAACGATGTAGTACATATGCCTGGCCTTTAGATGGCAGTGTGCCCCGTGTATGCAGTGTTCCAAGGTTTCCCCCTCACAACCCGGAAAAGAAACATTTCATGATAACTAACAATGGCGGTCTTCTTGTAGTTCTCCGCTTAAATAAAGGCGTATTGATTATTTGACGCACGTACTGTATGCGTTTTCGATCGCATAGGAGCCTGATGATCTCTAAGTTTTGTTTACAGAGACCAAATAACTTCAGGAGCTGCATCAGCAGTAACCGCATACCTGGATCCGCCATTGTTGTTGTTTTTCCGTAGAAAGGCGGAGTGCACAAGTCCAACATGTCCGCAGGCAGCTGGCAGTGACGTCATCGTTTTCAAAAGTCTCCGGCTTGCGTTTACATGACAACGAATCACCCAGCGTTTTCAGAACTCTACACTCTGGAAGCTGTTTTCAAAAAGCTGCGTTTTCGCCCCCCCCCGTGTAAACGAGAGGCCGAATCGCAGAGAAAAACCTCAGTTTTGCTGAAAAACGTTGTCCTGTAAACAGCCCCTAAATGTCCCAGAAACTACCTTCAGTGCCCCCAAGTGGTCAAACAATTATTAGCCATGTGAATCACAGAGTAGAGGTTAGTAAGTCATCATCAGACAGACAGAGAGTCTGCATACTGTTGCATGAGATGGATTAATGTTATTATTGGGTCATTGCTGCTAGATTTGAGTAGTAGTCGTGTAAATGCAGCAGCGGTCAGATGTTGGCTAAACAGAACTCATCCTGAGGCCTCCACCTTCATCAGACAAGGTTTTATCATTAAATGCTGCAGAGGCACCTCAGCATCATCATCTTCTCCATCTTAGCTCATATTCATCATCATCATAAGCATCCCATCAATACTCCAACATGTCTTCACCGTGTTCCTGTTAGAGGAATGTTTCAGACTCCTGCAGATGGTTTTGAAGTTTCTGCTGAGTTAAAAAAAATCACTTCTGAACAGAAAGAAAAGAGTTTGTTGATCTGGTTGCTTGATTGAATGCTTGCATTTCATCCGTCATTGGTCCAGGTGCAGCAGGAGTCGTCCAGGCCGAGTGTGAGTGTGTGTCAGCTGTCTGCTTGGAGTGTGAAACATGCTTTTGAAGTAAAAGAGAGAATTTACTGCAGCTTTCATCCTCTGCCATCACACGCAGAACCTGAGAGCTGGGCTGTCGTCAGCCGAGGACAAACCTCCTGCTCTCCCTCTCATCACCTCCCCAGTCCAGCTTTCATCCCTGTTCAGAGCTCACTTTCACAATCACACGTTCATGTTTACATTCAGCTTTCAACAAATCAGTGTGTTTACTGATTATTGGACTATTTAAACAGCCTTGTGCAAACTTTCTCTTCTCCCGTCTCCAGACCTCCTGAAGGTTTTCCCACCTTTCGCTGCTTTTTCACTCATTTTCAGATAAACATTTTTGTGCTTGTAAGCAGCCTAACTCAGACGAGGGAATAATTCAGGCAGAAGGCTTATAAACTTGAGGGAGGAACTGATTTTAAACAGGATCTTTAGGCACTATGTGTCACAGACTATTCCAGCTCCAACAAGTCGATCCACAAACAGATACCAGCCGGGAAGTCGGCATCCATCGGACGGATACAGCTGTGTATTTACCTCAACACAGCAGGAAATACTAACACAGAAGTAATAATGTCAGTTGTGTTATGTAGCGTCTCACAAGCTAAAAAAAGATCCCTGAACTCTGACCCCAAATCCCAGAAGAGTTGAAAGGAGGCGTCATGGATGCAGAGCAGGACCAGAGAGCAGAGAGAGGAGGAGAAAGTTCAAAACATCTCCTCCATAATCATCATAATGACCAAGGATCATCTCCCCTACTCCAACATCTCTCTGACCGTACGGCCAGCCAGAGATTTATAGAGCAGCGACTAAAGTAAATGTGGTGAATTAGCAGAGCTAGCTAACAACTGATGGTGTCATCCAGGATACTGAGCGGTTAGCATGTCAGAATGGTCATGAGACGGTCCTACACCAATAGTCTTTGTCAGAGGCCTCAGAGATTAATTGCAAGACTGACTGGTACTGGAGATCCTTCCTGCCCGCAACTTTTAGAAGATACTTGGAGGACATAAGTTATTACAACATTTAGTTTCCCCTTTTGAATAAATAAATAATGTATTTTTGGATTAAACTGAACAATCATGCTGTAGCCTACTTTATTTTAGTTCACTGTACTGGACCTGGTTTTAGCTTTCCTTAGGTTAGTTTAGCTGAGATTCTCTTAGCCTAGCTTACTTACTCTGGTTTAGCCTAACCTAATCAATTTAAGCTGGTTCCAGCTTCGCTAATTTTAGCTTTTTTTAGCATAGCTTACGTTGTGTGCTTGTATTAGCATAGACGATGTTTTTTTAGCGTAGATTATTTTACCTGAGTTTAACCTAGATATTTTTAGGTTATCTCAGCTTGCTTATTTTAGCATAGTCTATCTTAGCTTGACTTAGTTTACCCAAATTGACCTTATATTAGCCTACATTACTGTAGCTTGCTTTAGCTTAGCTTATTTTAGCATAGCCCAACTTAGTTGATCAAATATTAGCTTACATTACTGTAGCTCACTTTAGCCTTGCATATTTTAGCCTGGCTTGAGTTAGCTTACTCTAGCTTAGCTTGTTCATATTTAGGTTAATTTGGCTTACGTCTGGCTCGGCTTGGGATCACAAAGGAACCCGAGGACGATATAAACACAGAGGGAGAGGTGGATAATGGCCTGGGCTACAGGTGAGGCAGTCAGGTGACAAACAATACCTGTAGCTGGCAGCAGGACAGGAGACAAGAGGAAAGAAGAAGCTAAGCTAACGATGCTGAATCCAAATAAAAGATAAGAATAAACCAATTAACGCATAGAAATGAGCAATACGGCAAAATCTAAATAAACAAGAAAGAAAGGATCAGCAAGTCATTGAAGAGGATGATATCCACTTTCATAAAAGTTGGCATAGTTCATCATTTTTCCATGGTAACCTATTGTGTAGCGGCAAAATCATGTTTTGATTCAGTTAATCTTCCGCCACAGATTAATATCTCTACTCATAACTGCAGGTAAAATCAATGTGCAGAATTAAATATGAACAGAAAGTTTCATCTCCCTTCTGGGATGCTATTAACTAAAGTCCGACCCAGTTCAGTTACAATCCCAGGATTCCTGCGTCCCGATGAATTCCTGGCGGTGAGGAGGAGGGGGGTGTTTGACAGATGATAGGTGCATGTTTGCCTTTCGGTCCTGCAATGCGAGCCTCGGCTCCTGCCGCTCTCTGCAGACTGAGGTTGAGCTGAGGTCTGGTTTTGATTGAGGCTACATGATGTCAGGCCCACTTGGAATCTGAACCAACAACCATAATGGGCCTGTGTGTTTCTGAGTGTGTGTTTGGTAACAAAGGATGAAAACTGCTCCTCCTCGTCACCGCTGATCCCCTACAGACTCGTTCTTCTTCAAAGAGGATCTCATAAAAGTGCAGCTCGACTGCCAGCGGGCTGAGATCACTCCACCTGGTCCAGCTCTTCTCCTTCACCATCAGCAAAGTGCTGAACCAAGCTGGAGAGAAAACCGACTGTGACGGGATCACAGCGCTGACCTGCAGCCAAATGGGACAGGAAACAGAGGGGGAGAAACAGAGCCAGACGACGGGGGGAGGGAGCAGAGAGGGGGAGAGTTGGGATCTGAGGACCGAGAGCAAATGGAAACCAGAGACACGAGTAAAAAACGCTGGAGCGACGAAAAGAGAGGAAAATGGTTAAAACGGCAGATAAATAACTACAGATAGTGTAACAGATACATGAAGGGATTACAGAGACTCTAATGTATCCATCATCCATCCATCATCCATCCATCATCCATCCATCATCCATCCATCATCCATCCATCATCCATCCATCATCCATCCATCATCCATCCATCATCCATCCATCATCCATCCATCATCTATCCATCATCCATCCATCATCCATCCATCATCTATCCATCATCATCCATCATCCATCCATCATCCATCCATCATCCATCCATCATCCATCCATCATCCATCCATCATCCATCCATCATCCATCCCATCCATCATCCATCCATCATCCATCATCCATCCATCATCCATCCATCATCCATCCATCATCCATCCATCATCTATCCATCATCCATCATCCATCCATCATCCATCCATCATCCATCCATCATTCATCCATCATCCATCATCCATCATCCATCCATCATCCATCATCCATCATCCATCCATCATCCATCCATCATCCATCCATCATCCATCCATCATCCATCCATCATCCATCCATCATCCATCATCCATCCATCATCCATCCATCATCCATCCATCATCCATCCATCATCCATCCATCATCTATCCATCATCCATCATCCATCCATCATCCATCCATCATCCATCCATCATCCATCCATCATCCATCCATCATCCATCCATCATCCATCATCCATCCATCATCCATCCATCATCCATCCATCATCCATCCATCATCCATCCATCATCCATCCATCATCTATCCATCATCCATCATCCATCCATCATCCATCCATCATCCATCCATCATCCATCCATCATCCATCCATCATCCATCCATCCATCATCCATCCATCATCCATCCATCATCCATCCATCCATCCATCCATCCATCCATCCATCCATCCATCATCCATCCATCATCCATCATCCATCCATCCATCATCCATCATCCATCATCCATCATCCATCCATCCATCCATCATCTATCCATCATCCATCCATCATCCATCCATCATCCATCATCCATCATCCATCATCCATCCATCATCCATCCATCATCCATCCATCATCCATCCATCATCCATCCATCATCCATCCCATCCATCCATCCATCATCCATCCATCATCCATCATCCATCCATCCATCATCCATCATCCATCATCCATCATCCATCCATCATCCATCCATCATCCATCCATCATCCATCCATCATCCATCCATCATCCATCCATCCATCCATCCATCCATCATCCATCCATCATCCATCATCCATCCATCATCCATCCATCCATCCATCCATCCATCATCCATCCATCATCCATCATCCATCCATCCATCATCCATCATCCATCATCCATCATCCATCCATCATCCATCCATCATCCATCCATCATCCATCCATCATCCATCCATCATCCATCCATCATCCATCCATCCATCCATCCATCCATCATCCATCCATCATCCATCATCCATCCATCCATCATCCATCATCCATCCATCATCCATCCATCCATCATCCATCCATCCATCATCCATCCATCATCCATCCATCATCCATCCATCATCCATCCATCCATCATCCATCCATCATCCATCCATCATCCATCCATCATCCATCCATCCATCATCCATCCATCATCCATCATTCATCCATCATCCATCCATCCATCATCCATCTATCCATCCATCATCCATCCATCATCCATCCATCCATCCATCATCCATCCATCCATCCATCCATCATCCATCCATCATCCATCCATCATCCATCCATCCATCATCCATCCATCATCCATCCATCCATCATCCATCCATCATCCATCATTCATCCATCATCCATCCATCCATCATCCATCCATCATCCATCATCCATCCATCATCCATCCATCCATCATCCATCCATCATCCATCCATCATCCATCCATCATCCATCCATCCATCCATCATCCATCCATCATCCATCCATCCATCATCCATCCATCATCCATCCATCCATCATCCATCCATCATCCATCATTCATCCATCATCCATCCATCCATCATCCATCCATCATCCACCCATCCATCATCCATCCATCCATCATCCATCATCCATCCATCCATCATCCATCCATCATCCATCCATCCATCATCCATCCATCATCCATCATCCATCATCCATCCATCATCCATCCATCATCCATCCATCCATCCATCAATCATCGATCCATCCATCCATCATCCATCCATCCATCATCCATCCATCATCCATCATCCATCATCCATCATCCATCATTCATCCATCCATCCATCATCCATCCATCATCCATCCATCATCCATCATCCATCCATCATCCATCCATCATCCATCATCCATCCATCCATCCATCATCCATCCATCATCCATCATCCATCCATCATCCATCATCCATCCATCATCGATCCATCATCCATCATCCATCCATCCATCCATCATCCATCCATCCATCATCCATCCATCATCCATCATCCATCCATCCATCATCCATCATCCATCATCCATCATCCATCCATCCATCATCCATCATCCATCCATCATCCATCCATCATCCATCCATCATCCATCATCCATCCATCATCCATCATCCATCCATCATCCATCCATCCATCATCCATCCATCATCCATCATCCATCCATCATCCATCATCCATCCATCATCCATCATCCATCCATCCATCCATCCATCATCCATCCATCATCCATCCATCATCCATCCATCATCCATCATCCATCCATCATCCATCATCCATCCATCCATCATCCATCCATCCATCCATCCATCATCCATCCATCATCCATCCATCATCCATCCATCATCCATCCATCATCCATCCATCCGTCATCCATCCATCATCCATCATTCATCCATCATCCATCCATCCATCCATCCATCATCCATCCATCCATCCATCATCCATCCATCATCCATCCATCATCCATCCATCCATCCATCATCGATCCATCCATCCATCATCCATCCATCATCCATCATCCATCCATCCATCATCCATCCATCATCCATCATCCATCCATCATCCATCCATCCATCCATCATCCATCATCCATCATCCATCATCCATCCATCCATCATCCATCATCCATCCATCATCCATCCATCATCCATCATCCATCCCATCCATCATCCATCCATCATCCATCCATCCATCATCCATCATCCATCCATCCATCCATCATCCATCCATCATCCATCCATCATCCATCATCCATCCATCCATCCATCATCCATCCATCATCCATCCATCATCCATCCATCATCCATCCATCATCCATCATCCATCCATCATCCATCATCCATCCATCCATCATCCATCCATAAATCCATCCATCCATCCATCATCCATCCATCATCCATCCATCATCCATACATCCATCCATCATCCATCCATCCATCATCCATCCGTCTCTCCATCATCCATCCGTCCGTCCATCCATCCATCCATCATCCATCCATCCATCCATCCATCATCCATCCATCCATCATCCATCCATCATCCATCATCCATCCATCATCCATCATCCATCCATCATCCATCATCCATCCATCCATCCATCCATCATCCATCCATCATCCATCCATCCATCCATCCATCCATCCATCCATCCATCCATCATCCATCATCCATCCATCCATCATCCATCCATCCATCCATCCATCATCCATCCATCCATCATCGATCCATCCATCCATCATCCATCCATCCATCCATCCATCCGTCATCCATCCATCATCCATCATTCATCCATCATCCATCCATCCATCCATCCATCATCCATCCATCCATCCATCATCCATCCATCATCCATCCATCATCCATCCATCCATCCATCATCGATCCATCCATCCATCATCCATCCATCATCCATCATCCATCCATCCATCATCCATCCATCATCCATCATCCATCCATCATCCATCCATCCATCCATCATCCATCATCCATCATCCATCATCCATCCATCCATCATCCATCATCCATCCATCATCCATCCATCATCCATCATCCATCCATCATCCATCATCCATCCATCATCCATCCATCCATCATCCATCATCCATCCATCCATCCATCATCCATCCATCATCCATCCATCATCCATCATCCATCCATCCATCCATCATCCATCCATCATCCATCCATCATCCATCCATCATCCATCCATCATCCATCATCCATCCATCATCCATCATCCATCCATCCATCATCCATCCATAAATCCATCCATCCATCCATCATCCATCCATCATCCATCCATCATCCATACATCATCCATCCATCATCCATCCATCCATCATCCATCCGTCTCTCCATCATCCATCCGTCCGTCCATCCATCCATCCATCATCCATCCATCCATCCATCCATCATCCATACATCATCCATCCATCAATCCATCCATCCATCAATCCATCCATCCATCTATTCATTCATTCATTCATTCATCCATCCATCCATCCATCCATCCATCTATTCATTCATTCATCCATCCATCATCCATCCGTCCGTCCATCATCCATCCGTCCATCCATCCATCCATCCATCCATCCATCCATCCATCCATCCATCCATCCGTCATCCATCCATCCATCCGTCCGTCCATCCATCTTTTAACTACTGCTTAATCCAGGGCCTTATCAGAGAAGCCCAGATTTCCCTCTCTCCTCACGTTTTGATCATTCGTTCTACGGCTACTTTCTACTTTAAATCTATTCGTTTCCATTAACTGAAGTGAACAAACTAATTCATGTCCCTTCTTTTATTTATGTGAAACCACAAATCAAACCAACACATGTCCAAAATATGTTTCATAATCATATCAAGGTTTTTCCATGAAAGCTAAATCAAATGTGTGTTGGCACTAGAAGCATAAAATAGGGCGACCATATTTAGATTTCCATAAAAGAGGAAACTTGGTCCAATCCTAAAGTCATACAGGACAAAAAATACCAATGTTATTTTGTTCTTGTGTTCTTTGGTTCTTGCAATTTTTGGTACTTGTGTGCTTTGGTTTTTGGGTTCTTGTATTATTTGGTTCTTCATTTCTTCTCTTCCTGGGTTGTTTGGCTCTTGGGTTTTTGGGTTCTTCTGTTCTTGGATTATTTGGTTAATTTGTTGTTTTCTTGGGTCCTTGGGTTATTGGATTTTGGGGTTTTTGGGTTCTTCATTTCTTTGGTTCTTGGGTTTTTGGGTTCTTTGATTCTTGGGTTCTTTGGTTCTTAGGTTATTTGGTTATTGGGTTCTTGGGTTTTTTCAGGTTCTTGGGTTCTTGGGTTCTAGCATGCTGCCTCCTGCTCAGCTCTCTCTCTATTTATCCTCTCCACTATCTCTCCTTCCTGTCTGACTTTAATCTCCTCAGTCTAAAGCTTTCTCTGGTTTCGTGTTGATGATGCTCTGAGATTCTTGGTTCTGATTGGTCGCTGCAGCTCAGAGAATAAAAGCTAACCTGAGCTTTGTCTGAGCTCCGCCTCCAGCTGGTGAACCGTCTGAGACATGAATGTGTGTGGGTGTGTCTCTGCAGGACTACCTGGGCTGCATCATCGACTGCGGCGCCTTGCCGCTGAAACCGGAGCAGGTCAGCACGCTGTTCTGCAACATCGAGGACATCTACGAGTTCAACAGGTGGGTCCTCCTCTTCCTCACGCTTCCAGACGCTGCTCTGTTTCCTGGTGAATTTTTAGCTTATTCAAGTTTATTAGTATAAAACATTTCAGCAGCAAGGCAGTTCAATATGACGAAAAGTAATGAAAGGTTTCAATCCAGACTAGAATTAATGATGTTCCAGTTATTATTAATCAAAGGCAGCTCTAAGCAGCCTTGATCTAAAGGAACTCAGTGTTTCAGCAGCTTTGCAGTTTTCTGGAAGTTTGTTCCAGATTAGAGGAGCATAGAAACTGAAAGCTGCTTCTCCATGTTTGGTTCTGATTCTAGGGTTGATTAACAGACTGGAATTAGAGGACCTGAGTGGTCTGGTTGGCTGATGCTACGTTTATTCATTCATTGATGGATATTTCGACTGTTAACTTTGTTTTCTCTCAGTGTTTTTCTCTCCATAGAAGATATACCTGGTCTGGTATCCTGCTTGGCTGCAATGCCCTGTTGGACGGGGGGCATCGACTGGGATGATCCTCCCAGTAACTGAACATCCACTGTGTCCTGTTATCAACTTTTTACTTTCTGTAACATAGAAAGTTCTCTTATATCAGATCTTCTGTTCCTTCTGTGTTTCTGCTCTGTCTTCTCAAACCCCCAGACGGTCGTGGCAGATGGCCGCTCCTACTGAGCCTGGTTCTGTTGGAGGTTTCTTCCTGTTAAAGGGGAGTTTTTCCTCTCCACCGTCGCTACATGCTTGCTCAGTATGAGGGATTGCTGAAGGATTGCTGTGGTTGGAAAGTCTGCATCAACGGGGCCCAACCTCACGCCAATGACTGACGCAATCTGCTGGGATTCCTTAAATAGGAAACTTTTTAACTGATTGGAATGTTTGTATAAATGTATTGAAATGACTTCTTGTTAAGCGCCTTGAGATGATATCTGTTGTGAATTTGCGCTATATAAATAAACTGAATTGAATTGAATTGAATTGAAATTAATTTCCTCTAAGTCTTTTACGTTAGAGTGACGCTGAGATGCTCCCGTCACAGGAGGGTTGGTCAGTCTATCAACCATCGCTAACGAGGCTTTAGCTTGTTACTGTTAGCTGCTGCTGGTCTGAGTCTGAGGACTTGTGCTGTGTCTGGGTTCCCTCACAGGCTTTAACATGTCTTCATTATGGGCTGGACGATATAGAAACAGACCATATCGATATAGTGAAAAGTTATAGCATCGTGTTGCTGTGAAGGAATCAATCAGAGATAATTTTGATGTTTGGCATCAAGTTAAAACAAACCGCCAGCAGCAGAGTCATTGGAGCTGGAGGGATCTGAACCCAGCAGCTGTTTCTCCTCCAGGAACCATTTAGATTCTGGATTTACTCAGAGCCGCTCCCCATTAACCCTGCGCTCCAAGCTGGATTCTCGCCAGATTTGGATTTTTCCAAACCCACTAAAGTCTATCTTGTACTGCTCCAACTAAACCGTCTGACTCGACTCCGGCGGTGGTACGGACCAATCGTTGGTTAGCATCGTACTTTGGGGCGGGGCGCATGGGCCGGTGTTCAAGTGTGACGACAGTAGCAAGTGCCCGGGAAAAGGAAAACAAACATGGCCGCCCCGGTGGACATACGCGTAGAAGCGGCTGTTGAATCTGTTAGGAGAACTAGAGACGATTTCTTCTTTGAAAAATGAGACAGGTGATTTTCTAAACACCCTTTATGCACATATTCTCCATGCAAAACCGGCAGAACTCACCCGAAGACATGGCGTAAGTGGAGCTTGGGCGAATTGTTGTTGTTTCCCTGGTGCACATAAATATGTCATATGAGTCGTTACTGTGATTGGCTAAAGACAAAGTCATGGTAGGCGGACACTTGCTGGCACGTCCTCCAATCAGCTCAAAATATTACACAAGATGGCGCTCCCTTTTACAGACGCTTTCTGTGGGAGCAGTTCCAGATCGATGTGTAGACACAGGGGGCGGGGCTACACATACATCTGGCTTTTACCAGGTTAGCTCTTCATCGTGCTTTGTGGCAACAGTGCAGCCTGCAGGGGGCGGTGTTGTGTTCTCTGGCTGCTCACACAGGTAGATTTACCTGTGGTGGTGGACGTTCACAGAGATCAGACAGGAACGGTGTGTTTGTGTTTGTGTGAGAGAGAAAGAAAGAGATGGAGAGAGAGCCTGGGAAGGAGGCTGGTAAAATATGTCACTAACCTCCTCCCCCTCCCTGCTTTCACACTTTCTTTGTGTCGACCCCAACACAAACACACACAAACACACACACACAGCAACAATGTCATGTACAAACACACACAGTTTTCATTCCATTCAGCTTCCTGCCGCCGGTTCTCATGGGAAATATTGACTGAGAAGCAGAGAAAGGCTCCTTATTTGACTCTGAGCTGCAGCAGTTATAAAGTTAATACGTTTATAACAGCCGTCACAACACACACACACACACACACACACACACACACACACACACACACACACACTGTACCAGATGGGCAGACATAACAGAGCCAGAGGCCTACCTCATCCAGCATAGCTCAGACATGACAGCACTCAGCTCCGGCGTACGGAAACCTAGAAGGGCCACATTCCTCCACAGCTGAAGGGACTTTAGCCCACAGATACGGTACCAGAACCGGTTCCTGGACCGCAGCGGAGGGGACTTTTACCCACAGTTATGGTACCAGATCTGGCAGTGGCATTCCTAGACTATTTGGTGCCCTAGGCGAGCTTGACTGATGGCGCCCCTTGCCCACGAAAACAGAAGTCATGTCCAAAGAATTGCACATTTATTTAGATAATGATAGTATCACAGTAACAATATAACAACATGTGCAAAATAATAAAGCTGTTCAACAAAAAAAAACGTTTAACTTGGCAAAAACTGTTGAAAAAAATAAATAGACATTATAATTTTTTTTTCTCATGCATATTTGGCGCCCCTCACTAGATGGCGCCCTAGGCAAGCGCCTATGTTGCCTGTAGGAAGGACCGCCACTGAGAACCGGTTCCTGGACTACAGCGGAGGGGACTTTAACTTCTGCACAGAACTAGTTAATAATAAATAAATTAATTATAAATTTTTTAAATCTAGTTTTTGATCCACTTTCTTGTATTCTGTGGGAATGGACCCAGAACCAGAACCGCTCCGCCTCCTGGAGCGACATGGCCTGAAAGGCCGCCCAGCGAGGAGGAAGCAGTCGCTCCGGAGGAAAGAGAAACATGAAGTTGTAAACGTCCTCAGGGACAAAGACCTTCGCTGCCTTTGACCTTTGACCTGTGGTCCGATGGCCTGGTGTCAGCCTGGGAACGCCATCCCTACTGTGAAGTACAGAGGTGGCAGCGTCATGCTGCAGGAGGAAGTGGTCATAAACAGATGGCGTCATGAGAAGAGATCATTGCGTTTAAATATCTAAAGACTTTACCTGATAAGTTAAAGCTGGGGTCCAAACGGGCCTCAGCATCCAGCCAGAGAGGGTCCAGAGAGGCTGAAGGACCACAGAGTCCATGTTCTGGACCGGCCATCACAAAGCCCCCATCTCAGTCCTGGAGTAAACTAGTGGGCGGAGCTTAAAGGTGTGTGTGGTCTAGGTGACCTGCAGATCAGACCCAGTTCCACCGGTTCTGGCCCAGAGGAATGGGCCAAAATTCTAGAAAACTCCAGTTACAAGCCTGAAGTTTGGAAATGTTTGACCCCAAGAGGTCAAGCGTGTTTGTGTTCAGAGTTTGGAGATCCTGAGATGTTCCCTGCCCTCAGGGTCAACCTGTCTCTGCTCTCAGGTGTGTTTTAGACTCCGCCCACATCTGCAGGTTGGTCTCCTCTGAATCTGTCTGATGACACGTTCTTCTAGAGTCAGGGCAACGACTCGTCTCTGAGAGGCTCGGCGGTCCATGAAGTTACCATAGAAACAATAAAAACAGGTTTCTAGGTGGGTCAAACAAGCAGGTTTAGAAGCTAAACTCACGTTTTTCTACAGCATGAATGAGGAGATCAGAGAGGAGGCAGCAGCTCACACTCGGAACCGCTGCTGGGTCCGACTCTGAAGGACGCCACCATGTGGACCTTTTCAGCCACTGCAGGTCATTTGAACATCAGTTTTTCACCCTTTCTTCTTTTTAAAAAGCTCCAGATGGGTCAGATTAAGTGGAGAGTGTTGGATTCAGGTCTGGACTTTGACTAGGCCATTCTAAACCATCCCATAATATCTCTGGCTGCATGTTCAGGCTGGTCGTCCCGCTGGAAGATGAACCTCCACCCCATTCTCAGGTCTTCTCCTGGATTCCTGTGACCTTCTGGGTCCATCTGTGACCTATGACCAACTAGGACTTTCTTGGACCTTCTGGGACTTTCTGGGACAACCTGGGGCCTTTTGGGACAATCTGGGACCTTTCTGGACCATCTGGGACCTTCTGGGACAATCTGGGACCTTCTGGGACAATCTGGGACCATCTGGGACCTTCTGGGACCATCTGGGACCTTTCGGGACAATCTGGGACCTTTCGGGACCATCTGGGACCTTCTGGGACAATCTGGGACCTTTCGGGACGATCTGGGACCATCTGGGGCCTTTCGGGACAATCTGGGACCTTTCTGGACCATCTGGGACCTTCTGGGACAATCTGGGACCATCTGGGACCTTTCGGGACCATCTGGGACCTTCTGGGACCACCTGGGACCTTCTGGGACCTTTCGGGACCATCTGGGACTTTCTGGGACCATCTGGGACCTTTCGGGACAATCTGGGACCTTTCGGGACAATCTGGGACCTTTCGGGACCTTCTGGGACAATCTAGGATCTTCTTACACCTTTTGGAACCTTTTGGAACCTTCTGGGACTTTCTGGGATCTTCTGGGACCTTCTAACCATCTGGTGGTGGAGCGGTCCTGCTACCAGCAGAGAGGCCTCTGAACAAAAACACAGATTAAAGTCAGAAGCAGAGATCTTTATGGCCACAGTGGGTAGAAGGTCCAAAGTTCAGGAGAAGGTTAAAAGAAGATGTTTGTGGAGTTGAACAGAATAAATGGAAGAAACACCGGAGGGTCCTTTAAATCAGGATCTGAGTCTGAGAGGAGGAGCTGAAAGCAGCAGAACTCTTGGGGTTCTGGTCCAAACGGGTTCACCTCCACCCCCTTCAGGTCCGGGCTGGATGAAGAAGACGATGAGACCTTCCTCCCTGCAGCTCAGTCAGATGTCATCCCTTCATGTTCCCATCCTCTTCCTCCTCTTCCTCCTCCTTCAGCAGCATATCTGAGATGCCACACAGTCAGCTGCTGTTAATCACTCTGTTAAACGCTGCGCTCTCTCTCTCTCTCTCTCTGGGCGAATGAGAAGCAGAAGGGGCCCCAAGTGTTTGGTTTGGCCCCCGGCCCGCTGAGGGGGGGTGGTGGTTAGGGGTCACTGGGGTCACCAGTTTGTCTGTTTAGCGGCTAAAAGCCCTGAGGAGAAAAAGGTGATGAAACACAGCGATCGTCCGTCCCACCTACACTCAGTGTTTGCAGCTCACTTTAAGGTCTCTGTGCCTTCCGTTCTTTTGGGCCTGTTCCCCGGCCGCTACGCCTCCCAGTGGGCGATGCGTGTTCTGCAGAATCGTTTGGATCGGAGCAGAAGATGCCCCTCGGGTGTTTGGATGAAGCTTCTGTGCCCTAAAAGTCCTGACCTGAACCGTCCTGCGAGGTTTCTGATTGGTTCCATCAGAGCGGAGAGACAGACCGCTGTAGAACCGACCGTCTCCTGCAGGGGTCAGCCTCGCTCATGACCGTGACCAGGTGGACCTGATGAGCATATGTCACTTTTAAAGCGTCTCTCTGGGCTGATGTCTCCTTTCGGTTTCTTCTCGGCTCGCTGATTTGCATCTCTCTGTTTCTCTACCAGCCTTCCTCCTCCTCCTCCTCCTCCTCCTCTGTGGTCACTACATTAAAAAGAAAACACCAGAACTCCCCTCATCCTCTCCCACAATCCCCCCACTAATGATGTCCGCCGGCCACAAAATGAGGCCTGACGCCAGAGAAAGGAGCCTGGGTGAAGGCCGAGAGGAGGAAGAGGAGGAGAGAGTGTGTGTGCCGATGCGAGGGTTGTTAACTGGGAATGCAGTGAGAGTCTGGTGGTGGAACCTCATCTGATGATGTCCGACTTCCACTCTTCAGTCGTCTTTCTGTCTTCTTCTCCGTTTGACCGACCTCCTGAGGGCTTAGAAGGGATCCGTGGTTCCGGTCCGAATCTCATTATCAGTTTGAAGTCAGCTCAGTACTTTCTATGTAGTAAAACACAGGGTTCACATAGATAATTGTGGCAGTAGCTCCAGTAGTTACTCCATCCATGAAAGAGACACAACCAAACACAGAAGTACTGAGCCAGCGGTACTTTCTATAATGTAAGTAACAGGCTTCACATCGTTAATGGCAGCAGCAGCTCTGGTAGCGACTTCGTCCATGAAAAAGACCCAGCTATAAACAGAAGCACTGAGCCAGGGGTACTTTCTATGCTGTAAGAAAAAGGGTTCACATAGTTAATGGTGGCAGTAGCTCTGTTAGTTACTTCACGTATGAAAAAGACACAGCTAAACAGAGAGGCACTGAGCCAGGGGTTATCCCTGGGCAAGAAGTACTTTCTATAAACACAAAAAAGAGAAATAAAGCATTGACTTTAGGAAGACACACAACTAAGCAAAGGGCCATTTGTTTAGGGGTACTTTCTCTGAGAAATACACATAGTTGATGGTAGCGACAGCTCTGTTAGTAGCTCTGTCCATGGAAGAGACAGATACAAATAGAAAACCTGAGACTTTAAATTGTAAAGAAACACAGCCAGACAGAGCTGTGGTACTTTCTATGGCAATGAAAAACAAGTGTAGCAGTAATTGCTTCATCTGTGGCTTTCTCCGGGATAGAGACCCAGCTAAACATAGCAGCCCTGAACGGTGAGCACCTTCTATGAAAGGATTTAATTCAATTCAGTTTATTTATATAGCGCCAATTCACAACAGATGTCATCTCAAGGCTCTTAACAAGAAGTCATTTCAATACATTTATACAAACATTCCAATCAGTTAAAAAGTTTCCTATTTAAGGAATCCCAGCAGATTGCGTCAGTCATTGGCGTGAGGTTGGGCAGATTTCCAACCACAGCAATCCTTCAGCAATCCCTCATACTGAGCAAGCATGTAGCGACAGTGGAGAGGAAAAACTCCCCTTTAACAGGAAGATGAACAAGGAGAGTGACATATCAGCAGAACCTTTCTCTTACACCTCACCATTAAGTGTAATATTTTAGTTCAGTAGATACTCCTCGGACTTGGTATACTGAGCACTATCTCGGACAATACAAAGCTTCATCATTACAGCTTTTAGACAAAATTTGAACATAATCAGTTTCTCCCTGACAGTGAAAAGATAAAAGAAAAATAGCTTTTTTAATCTGTTTAAGAAAAGAAAAATGCATTCTTTCCTATCTGAGCTGACATTAGCTTGAGTTAGTAAAGTTTATCTTACTCTACCTTGAGTTACTTTAGTTTCAATCAGTCAAACTTTATTTATAACACTCTTTTCGTACAAAGAGTGCAACTCAAAGTGCTTTACAGATTAAAAATGACCCCACATAAACCACATTCCCATCTCTCCCCCACAGATTTAAAAACATGATCACATTTCTACCCCCCAACTAAACCCCCAGGCGTTTGTCTCAGTAGTTTACATTACCTTGTTTAGCTTATTTTAGCTTACTTTAAGTTACATTAGCTTGCTTCATCCTAGCTTCATACTGTTTATTTTACCATAACTTAACTTACTTTAGCTTAGCACAGATGAAATTACATTAGTTTAGCTTGCTTTACTATATCTTAATGCGGTTTATTTTATAATTCTGTAGCTTAGCATACTTTAACTTACTTATCTTAGTGTAGCTTGCTTTACTTAAGCCTACTGTTTATTTTACCATAACTTAGCCTACTTTAGCTTAGCATTGCTAAATTTACATTGGTTTACGTTGCTTTAGCCTAGCTTAATGCACTTTATCTTTGCTTAGTACATCTTACCTTTGCTTAGCTTGCTTTAGCCTAGCTTAATTACCTTTATTTTACCGTAGCCTAGCATATTTTAGCTTAGCACCGTATTTATCTTTTACCTTATTTTATCATATTTTAGATGATTTTTTTCTTACTTTACCTCAGCCTAAACTGTATCATCAACAGTCAAAACAATGGAAAACTGTTTGTGCTAAGGTTCCTTTGTAGTGAATCTCTGACTGAAGGACATAGCTGCCTCATATTCTGCCTGTAGGAGAAAACTCTTTTAGGGTTTTTATGTTGTTTAAATCCGGGCTAGTTGGTCCTGGAGCCTAAAGCTAACACTTGATCTGATGGGGGCTAACGTGTTTCCAGTAACTGATAGAAAAGTGAAACAATGCAGACAATATCGTAAGTAAGAAGCCTATTATCGATCTGTGCTGTCTTTAATGTTCTAACATGGCCATGGTGGAGATTCATATAATTTGCAACTCCTCACAGTAAAATAAACCCATGAGCCTTAAAAATAACTCCTTTCTGCCCAAATCAGCCCAACTTTCCTAGAGTGAGAGTGATCCATCATTAGCTGTGTGTAAGAGGAACGTTAGAAATAAAAATTATAGTAATTCCTCCGGGAGTCTAAGAGGTTTTCACCTCCTGTCTGTTAAAAAATAACGCTCTTCAACAGTTGGCTGCGTTTAGAGCGGCTGAACAATAAGCTTTATCATAACTCACTTCGTTTTCTTCACAGATTGGTTGCCATCCAAAATGTCTCTGGGTTCCTGCAAAATTACAACATTATGAAGTATATGGCAGCACATAAATTTTATGAACACTTAATATGCTGTGGAGTCCGTACAGGCGGAGCGTGCCAAGCTTAGTGCTCTATCCTGACTGACCTCGTTTTCAGAAACATGTGTCGTCTAACTATTTCAGGTTCTGCAGCCAGGGAAGGAGTCCTCATACTAAACCTCCAGAGGAAAAACTAGATGTCGACGTGAGAAAGAAGCGGTTTAACTTGGAATGTTTTGACTTACCTTTCAGTTTAATTTCTCTTGGATTGTTGAAGGATCCTTTGCAGGGGTGACCACTCATATTTAGCACATAAACCACAAAATCTTTATGATAGGTCATTAAAAAGTCAAACACCAGCTCTGTATTTATGGACATTTAATCGACAAGAGCAGCAATGAAGGAAAGGCTTAAAGGGACGAATGGGAATGCTGTAATCCATGAGAACATTCCCTGGATCTGTATATTGTGACCATGTTGTCTCATCTGCAATGCTGGGAGAACCTGAAGCTATTTTATTCCTTAGTTTGGGCTTTAATATTAAAGTTCCTCTGATCCATTCGGACCGTCATACTGGTCTGAATGGTTTGCCATGAATTGTTCTGAATGGGGCTTGAAGGTTGAAACAAGGTGGCGCTCCATCTGTTGGCGATCATCGGGTCTAATCTCGGTCTGATGTGATGACAGAATCAAGAGAATCACATTATAAACAACAGCATTTTATAGACAGATGAAACCGTTGATTCATGGCCCAAAGAACTTCTCATCTGACTGTCATTGCTTATAATTTGGTTATTTAATAAAGAGCTTTACTGAGAAACCAGAACAGAACATTGTTGCAGAAACCCAGGCGGGAGGAAAGGAAGACCTACTGCAGTTGATAGGTTTTACATGGGGAGAGAGGGATGGACAGAGTCTAGAGAGGTTTTTGAGATTGAAGAAGGTAGATTTGGTGATGGATTGTTTTTTTTATTCAGATGTGTTATGTAAATGTGTTAGGTCTTCAGATAAAGAAGAAAATATTTCCTCAGCTGCGTAGAAAGTCGGACAGTTAGTGGAAGTGTCCCAGGTCACTCTCTGCAGTTTAAAGAAAGGGCATGTTTGGCCTGATTTGGAGTTCTGATTCAGATCATTAACTTCAGGGAGAAAAAGGAAGAAACTCAAAGTTTCAGAACCACATGGACATCCAACGAACTGGACCAGAAAATTAGAGGTAGAGCAGGGCAGGATAGAGCCCACTTTGGGTCAAAAGGGGTCAAGTGGGACTTATTCTGGAAATAACACTTCTGGGTCATATAGACATTCACTTATTTTGAAGATTCGGGGACACCATCAGCAGAGGACTAGAGGTCGTTGTGACCAGCTGAAGGAGTGCAGTAAGGATGTTTTCAGTGAATGTTGGGGGGAGCAGTTACTTTGAGTAAAACACCAAATCTGCATGTCTGTAATCCCTGCAGTATCATCAGCATATGAATGAACTTTGAGACCGTGATAGTTGATAAATGATTAAGAGCAATGACTCGAGCTGACAGCCTTGGGGTACTCCTTTGTTGATGATGGCCAGACTGGCATTTGGGTCAGCTTCAGCAACCAGTAACTACAGAACACTGTTCTGAACACACCAACATTCCCTCCAGATTACTGCCATGTGTGAGAACGCTGGCTCACTTGATATCATGTATAAACTGGTAAAAAAACAGAGATGAGATGCAATATTTTGTAAAATCCAAACTATCACATCCAAAAGAGTCTATTACAGGCCAGCTGCTCCGGAGGGATCAAACCCAAACTTCTAGCCTCAAACAGAGCTGCTCAGCTGTTTTCCACTGGACTGTTTCTGGGATTAATGACAAGGAATTTCAGCTGTAGCAGTGGCTCTTACACACATCTGTGTTTCATAAAGAGTGCGTAACAGATATATGAAGGCCACGGCAGAACCAGGAGAGTCGGAGCTCTGAGATACAGGAGGGGCTTGTGTTTGGACTTGGCAGGTTGGAGGGATGACGGTGAGGACGGACTGTGGGAACAGATCTGGGGCTGAAGGTCTGCCATCTATTCTGAGGTCCGTTTGGTGTCACGTTAATCCCGTGGTGGAAACACAGCGACTCTGTTTGACTGAAATACACAACGATGACTATTACTGACTGTTAGATGTTTTCTGAGGCTCCAAATAAACCAAGCTGACCTCGGACCTGGTTTTACTTCACTGATCGGGTTCATTCCATCTCTGGGGCCTGAAAGCTGCAGAGCTTTGAGATAAAAGTCAGAACTGGTGCGTCAACACTAAATATATAAGGACCCGGAATAAAAATGGGTCCAATTTAAGGGCCAGAGGAAGATAAGAGATGAGAATCATTGCAGGCTGACTATGTCAAATCTTATTTTACAGAATCATATCCTCCATCCGTTCTAAGACAGTTCATGTAGGAATATTAAACACTGGTTGGTAAGGCAAGGCAATTTTATTTGTATATCACACTTTCAACAACAAGGTAATTCAAGGTGCTTTACATGATTAAGTGGTAAAATAAAAATAGCAGTAAGGAATGGTAGGGATGTGTATTGGATCTTCACTTTGGTTTCGTTTTCGGTGCCCTAAATCTGCGTTTCCGTGTGGATGGCAGGCCAAGTCGTATAAAACTATCTTCGTTTTGTGAGATACCCGGCAACGTGTGGACAAAGCATAAATCCAGTCCAATCCAGTTTATTTATAAAAGCACTAGGAAAAAACAACCATGTTGACCAACGTGCTGTAGAAGCAGTACAGTGGCAAAACAACACAGTATTAACAGCTAAATTTGACAATTCTAGTTAAAAGCGAGGGAGTGAAGGTGAGTCTTAATACGAGATTTAAGGGCGTGAGCGAATCAACCTGATTTACATTTAGGGGCAGATCATTCCACAGTGTAGGACCGATAACAGAGAAGGCTCTGTCTCCTCTAAGACCATCGTTAAAAGATTCCCATGAGGGCATCTTCTGCGACCTGGACCCTGTAGTAAATACATCTCGCTAACTGGGAGCTGACAGCGCGATGAAGAGTTATGGAGGCTGGTGTCATGGTAACCACCGGTGTATGATGTGGGATTTCCTCCCACTGAGGCGATAGTTTACGGATCAGGAAACGGCTCGTTCAGATAGTCTTTCCGACTTCTGATCACTTTAGGTTTTTTTTACTTTTACTTGAGTAAAACTCTTGAATTGATTCTTCAACTTCTACAGAAGTGTTTTTAAACTCTAGTATCTTTACTTCTAGCTGAGTAATGAATGTGAAACTTGTGTGACACCTTTGAGCAGTTGTAGTATTAGTAATAATCTTAGTAGCATACATCTGATGTGTCCTCATTCTGTCAAACCAAACACAGAGTTGATTGTTCTGATTCTGCAGAAATGAAATATTCAACGTTTCAGTCCAATAACCTGGAACTCTGGGAGCGATTCCCAGCGGCGGGTTGCCATGTGTTCTGCTGTCTCGTCCATCAGACCAACTGTCTCCGTCTGTGTCCGCAGTGATCTGCTGGAGGATCTGGAGCGGAGTCCTGATGCGGCGGCCATCGCAGAGTGCTTCGTGGAGCGGGTGAGTGCGGTTCTGAGCCAGGGAACAACGTTCTGGAGAACCTCCTGCAGGTCGAGCGGCTGAATGAATGGAGGCGGACACGTCGGGGAGGAAAACTCTAGCAAAGCAAATAGAAACGGTTTCAGTCTCATCAGTAAGAATTCCCACCCTAGGAATACGTCTGGACCTGACCTACCTGTCCAGGTAGGGTTCAGCTTCTGTAGAGGGCTGTCAGGAGGGAAAGGCTGGAGGTTGTGGGTTCAACTCCCACTGTTTAAACATGATAGGACCTTCAGAATAATTAGTGTTATTCCCTTCTGTGCATTTGAGGTAAAAGATGAACATATATGTTTAGTGATGGTTTTCTAGCTTAGAATCAGATTTCGAGGCGGTTTGTTCGGATTAGAGCTGAACTGAACTTCGTAACTGAGGACAGCAGAACCTGGAGCCTCTCTGGGAGACCGACTGAAGCTGGTCCTGAACGTCGAGCTGAAAGCACAGCGCCGCTCAGTCATCCCAGCCGTGAGGAAGATAGATCTGATCATTAATGTCCGAGCCATTTTGACTGATACGGGAGACCCTTACGCTGTCTGCTGAGCATTCAGAGATGATTCATTTTATTCTTAAATAAAGAAATGAACTGACTGTTAAAAAATCCTGAACTTTTCCTTTGGTTGGTTGTTAAAAGCAGAAGGGGCCCGGGGTGGAGCCTTGTGGTGCTCCTCTGACCACACTAAGGTCTCTCCTGCCCTGACTTCTTCTTCTCCTCGTTTCCTAGAGTGAAGCCTTCGACATCTACACGCTGTACTGCATGAACTACCCAAAGTGAGTTCCTTTCACCAGCACCAATGTTCTATATTTCTGATTCTTTTTTTTTTCTGAATATTTTCTGCTCTTTGTTTTTTTCGCTGTAACATGTGTTATTTCTCAGTGATGTTTTTATTTCTTCTTGTAATAATTTCTGTATTTCCAGTTATTCTTGTCATTTAACGGCGCTCCTGTTGTTCTCCAGAGGAAGAACTCTGGAGAATTGAACCCATCATTCTGTGTCTCTAGCGCAGCAGCAAGCAGGCTTTCTAAAAACGGACCAGCTGGTCCGCTGACTTTTTGTGCATCCTTTAATTTTATGTGTGGATTTCTGGGGGTTCTTCCCAACATCTGGTGTGAATTTCATATTTAAAAAATTATTCTAAATATATTTACTGGGATAAATGCTGCGCTCAATACCTGCTGTATCGTCCTTGCAGAGAGTTCAGGGTCTCCACTCTGTGGGCCTAATCACATGTCCAGCCTACCTCAGCTGATTCCCAGGACACTCATCTCCTCAACATGTTAAGTGAGGTCTGACATGGTGAATCAGTCTCAGGGAAGGTCAGACCTTTAGAGGAAACAGGATAATAACCCCAGAGACTCAGACTGAACACCAGTCAGCAGAAGGTTAGAGTGAAGCTGTAGTTGCTCTCTCAGAGGAAGACTCCCCATTGGACCTTCTGGAGAGATTCTGCAGAATCAGGAGCATAAACTGTGGAGACACAGCTCAGCTGACAGACTGAGCTCACAGCAGCTGCTTTACTTCATTACTGGCTTTAATGAATGGATGGATGGTCGTACGTACGGATGGTTGGTCGGTCGGACTGATGGTCGGATGGATGGATGGATGGATGGACGGATGGATGGTTGGTTGGTCGGACTGATGGTCGGATGGATGGATGGATGGATGGACGGATGGTTGGTCGGTCGGACTGATGGTCGGATGGATGGATGGATGGATGGACGGATGGTTGGTCGGTCGGACTGATGGTCGGATGGATGGATGGATGGATGGACGGATGGTTGGTCGGTCGGACTGATGGTCGGATGGATGGATGGATGGATGGACGGATGGATGGTTGGTTGGTCGGACTGATGGTCGGTTGGATGGTTGGATGGATGGATGGTTGGTTGCTTGGTCGGACTGATGGTCGGTTGGATGGTTGGATGGATGGATGGATGGTTGGTTGGTCGGACTGATGGTCGATTGGATGGTTGGATGGATGGATGGTTGGTTGCTTGGTCGGACTGATGGTCAGTTGGATGGTTGGATGGATGGATGGTTGGTTGCTTGGTCGGACTGATGGTCGATTGGATGGTTGGATGGATGGATGGATGGTTGGTTGGTCGGACTGATGGTCGATTGGATGGTTGGATGGATGGATGGTTGGTTGCTTGGTCGGACTGATGGTCGGTTGGATGGTTGGATGGATGGATGGATGGTTGGTTGGTCGGACTGATGGTCGATTGGATGGATGGATGGATGGATGGATGGATGGATGGATGGATGGTTGGTCGGATGGATGGATGTTTTCCAGCGTAGAAACGTTCCCAACAGCAGAATCACTCCAGGGATGTAGCGGCTCTCCCCTGACAGCAGGGCTGACCCTGGATCAGCCTAATGCATCATGAAGCGGCTGCTATTTAACCTGGTGAGCTCAGGAGACGCATCCACAGGGAGAGCAGACGCAGATGCTGAAGTCATTTATCCTGCAGAGCTCCACTTGGAAGGAGAGGCAGCCTGTAGATGTGAGTCGATGATGATCCGTGGCGTTGGGGGAGGAAGGAGGTCTCCCTGAAGCCAAGCTCTAACGGAGCAGGAAGGCTTCCAGCGTGGATCCAGGAGGAGCAGAGCAGGTTACTGGCTTGGACTCCAACATTCACTGCATTCTCTCAGTCATGGAGCAATAATTCCCCTTCTGGCTGTTTTCCAGAGATGTTGGGTTCACCTTCCTGCATCTCTCCTGCTGCTGCTGGGAACATCCAGGTTTGGTTTGAGTGAAGACATCTGGGTTAAAGAACAGATCCAGTGTCCAACCAACCTCCCTCTGAGGGCTGCAGACATCTGGTTCTGCTCCGCTCAGCAGTTCAATCCGATTCAGCTCTGGACTTTGACTAGGCTATTTCCACACCTTAGTTCTTATTTGACATTCTGTTGTAGATCAGCTGCTGCGTTTGGGATGATTGACC
This sequence comes from Valencia hispanica, assembly GCA_963556495.2. Taxonomy (NCBI): domain Eukaryota; kingdom Metazoa; phylum Chordata; class Actinopteri; order Cyprinodontiformes; family Valenciidae; genus Valencia; species Valencia hispanica. Next base: position 2,452,414 of record OY747700.1, on the reverse strand, counting down.
TGATGAGGTTCCAGTTTGTAGATGATGGACTCATGCTTGACTTCAGAACAACCCTTAGGTCCAATTTAATCAGGACTAAACTGATAAAAGAAGGAGAAACCAGGAAACTACAAATCAGGACAAAATCAGGATTAAACTTCCATAAGGAAGTCAGAAAATAATCAAGACAAACTTGGAATGAAACCAGAGTAGGAAGAAGAAGTAAGAGGAAGAGTTCAAGATAAACTTATGATATAACCTAAACCAGAATAAACGGCACAACGGCGGGGATAAAGGTGGAATTAAACCTGGATTATACTGCAATACAAATATGATATATTCATGATAAAACAGGATTCCTCAAAAGTGTTTTTTCTCATCTCATTCAAAGAGAAACCAGGAGCATCGGAACCAGGAGAAAACCAAGAATAAACAGGGCAAAACCCAGCGTTAAAAAACCCATCAGAACCAGTGAAAAATCAGCAGAAATCCAGAGTGTAACTGGGATGGAAAACTAGGAATAATATCGAGATAAACCAGGATTTAATGGAGTCAAACCCAAAATGAAATTGTGTTTTAAGGAGTCTGGATTAAACCAGGATGAGTTGATGAACAGTTTCACATCTACAGCAGCTTCAGTTCCAGCCTGGTCCTGGTTCTGGTTCTGTGATGTTCTGACTGGAGGACATGAGAACATGGAGGCAGATATAAAACCTGAGATGTTTTCATGTTCAGAAAATATGAAACTAGAGTACATCCCAGAGAGAGCAAAGATAAATTCAGCAGCCCAGAACGTCTCTGCAGCTCCTTCAGGACGGCCATCTGCTTCCCATTCCTCCTTGATCTGCAGCTCCACAGCGTTGGAGTCCGATGACAGATTCTGGCTCCGTCTCTGGGAGCCTGGGGAACGCTTTCTGCTGGTTCTGGTCCAAACCTCCAGTCTTACAAGTCGTTCTGTTTCACCTGCGAGGAGGAGAGAGGAAGACTTGGACAGCTGACACAGCGTGAGGAAGAGTTAGGATGTGTTCCAGCTTGATCATTGATCAACCGAGTTACAAATGTTCCCAAGACGCACAGAGCTTCCCGTAAATCCGGACGATTCTCATTCACTGGATGGAAAAGCACGCATAAAAAAACCTGCAAAAATTAAGGTTCTTACACCCTGACCTCAACATCTTTAAAGCTCATTTAGAAAAGCTGGTGATGCTATCGCCCCCTAGAGGAAATTAATCACCAGAAAATAAACAAAACTATAATTAAAACTGACTAAAGCTGGATTCTTCCAGATTCCTGGAGGGAACAGATTTTAGGGCCTGAATCTGAATTTTAAAAACTAACTTTTATCTCAGAGAGACAGAGAGACATTAACCTATAGCTGCTCTTCTTCTGCTATGCTTTGGTCGTTCTTCTTCTTTGGTTACTTAGTAGCACCGTTTCTGCTGGGAAAAGGTTGAATTATACATAATAACTAATTATATTATCGTTTATTATCGTTACAAGGAAATTTCCTGGTGATTGATTTCTTACGAGACAGGTGAGAAAGTGTTACATCGCAAACATTTTCACGGTATAATGAGCTAAATTCATTGTAATACCTCATTTATTTGTGCCTCCTATGTTAGACTGCGCCACCTGCTGGTGTACAGTCAGTTCTCTGTGGGATCAGTAAACATTCCCGGCAGCTGATGTCTTATTTAAGGTCGAATAATTGACCTGCCATGGACTACTACTGCTGCTCTTCTTCTTCTTTGCTTCTTTTTTGTTTCGTCTTCTTTGCTTCTACTTTCCTTCTTTTTTTCCTCCTTTCTTCTTCTTCTTCTTCTTCTTCTTCTTCTTCTTCTTCTTCTTCTTCTTCTTCTTCTTCTTCTTCTTCTTCTTCTTCTTCTTCTTCTTCTTCTTCTTCTTCTTCTTCTTCTTCTTCTCCTCCTCCTCCTGGAAAAGAAAAACCTTCATCATGTTTTGGATTCCTGCTCATGTTCCTGCTTAAAAACACCCGAGGATTTCATTAACCTGCAGAACCTGGAGAGAAGACGGAGCTGCGGAGATGATTCCTGCAGGGAACTGGCCCTTATGGACTCGGGATTGTAGATCCCTGGTTGGGGTGCAGGAGAGCAGATACAGGATTTGGAAAATTGCAGGAAACTATTTACACAAATGAAGCAGAAGCATCATGCTCCCTTTTCCCACTGAAGCTTTTCCACAGTTTTGCAGGGAAGCTAAAATGCCCCAACACAGATGTTAAGATGCAGCATTTTTCTGATTTGGAGCAAAGCAATTACTTTCAGCTTGGTTATTATGAAGAATTGGTATGGTTTTATCAACTTTTGAACGTGTGAACATGAATAGATTTATTATTTCATGTTTATGTGATGAAGCTGTGGAGGAACTCAGAGTTTGTGTCTGTTGAAACGCTTCAGACTCTCTGCTGTAGAAGACATTAGTTCCTTCCTCTGATTAACGTCCGTCCCTATCCCCATCGGTACCCTGACCTCCTTCCCCACATCCTTTCCTCTTCTTCTCTTCCCTTTTTTCCCGTCTCTCCGCTGCTGTCCAGGATTCCTGGGCTTCCTGCTGTGATGGATGTTGTTTCAGACGGTCTGACTGATGAGGACTCCTCGCTGTCTCTAGTTCTTGTCATGCTTTCTTTGCTCCTGTGCTGTGATGGATATTGGTGAAAAGGATCCAGAATGGTTCCATCATCTTCTTGACTGGATTCAGATCTGCTCAGTGTTCCTCCATGTTCAATAATCTGGTTATAAATGTTTGTTAAGCAGCTGTGGACCGCCTCCATCTTCCCTTCATAACCTCCATCTGTTGTTTCTTCTATCCCCGTCTCCCTCCACAGTTCAGTGGCAGTCCTGAGGGAATGCATGAAGAACGGAAGTCTGGTTCGTTTCTTCCAGGAGAGACAGACGACTCTGAACCACTCGTTACCTCTGGAGACGTACCTGCTCAAACCGGTGCAGAGGATCCTCAAATACCACCTGCTCCTACAGGTAAAACACCCGATATGCTAAAATACCAGCTGGTACTAAAGGTTAAACATCACAGCTAGTGGGCAGAGGCCCGATCTCCAACACTCTGCAATACGGGACTTAAGAGTTAAAAAACTATTCTCCAAAATAAATAGATTCATATACCATTCTCTACTACTTAATACTACCAAATATCATATATGAATCCCTAGATGTTACCATTTATAAAGTCTTAAATACAACCTGCTACTAAAAAATTTTTTTTTACATCATGCAGGGTTTTGAGTGAGATTATGAACAAAATACACAAGTAACAATTATACTTAGCATCTTAAACACAATAGTTCACTTTAGTTTACAGGATTAAATAACACCTGCATACTAAGCTAAAATATGCTAAGGTCAGGTTAGCTTGACGAAACTAACATAAGATAACATAAGCTAAAGTAAGCTAACAAAAGCTAAGGAAAGCCAACATGAGGCAAAACTAAATTAAACCAAGACAGGCTAATTTATGATAAAGTAATTTAAGCTAACACAGGCTAAAATAAACTAAATCAGGATAAACTAATGTAAGATAAATGTAAGACACGTTAAAGTAGTGGCCACAAAATTTATATTTTTTTTAGATTAGCAAAATGCAAAAAAGTAAGCTAAAATTAACTACATTAAGCTTAATTAATGTAAGATAAAATAACATACGTTTACATAGGCTAAGGTAAGCTAACATAAGCTAAACAAAATCAAACCAAGATAAGATAATGTAAGATAAAGTAACAAAAGCTTACATAGGCTAAAGTAAACTAACATATACTAAGGTAAGCTAACATAAGCTAAACTAAATTAAACTAGATCAAGACAAGCTAATGTAAGATAAAGTAATATAAGCTAACAGAGGCTAAACTAAACTAGATAAGCTAATGTAAGATAAAGTTAATGTAAGATAATGTAAGACACGTTAAAGTAGTGGCCACAAAATTATTATTTTTTTAGATGAGAAAAATGCAAAAAAGTAAGCTAAAATTTACTACATTAAGCTAAGCCGATGGTAACCAAAATAAATTAGGACAAGCTAATGTAAGATAAAGTAACATACGTTTACATAGGCTAAGGTAAGCTAACTTAAGGTTAGGTAAGCTAACATAACCTAAACAAAATCAAACCAAGATAAGATCATGTAAGATAAAGTAACATAAGCTAACACAGGCTAAACTAAACTAAATCAGGATAAGCTAATGTAAGATAAAGTAACATAAGCTAACATAGGCTAAAGTAAACTAACTTATACTAAGGTAAGCTAACATGGGCTAAACTAAACTAAATCAGGATAAGCTAATGTAAGATAAAGTAACATAAGCTAACATAGGCTAAAGTAAACTAACTTATACTAAGGTAAGCTAACATGGGCTAAACTAAACTAAATCAGGATAAGCTAATGTAAGATAAAGTAACATAAGCTAACATAGGCTAAAGTAAACTAACTTATACTAAGGTAAGCTAACATGGGCTAAACTAAACTAAATCAGGATAAGCTAATGTAAGATAAAGTAACATAAGCTAACATAGGCTAAAGTAAACTAACTTATACTAAGGTAAGCTAACATGGGCTAAACTAAACTAAATCAGGATAAGCTAATGTAAGATAAAGTAACATAAGCTAACATAGGCTAAAGTAAACTAACTTATACTAAGGTAAGCTAACATGGGCTAAACTAAACTAAATCAGGATAAGCTAATGTAAGATAAAGTAACATAAGCTAACATAGGCTAAAGTAAACTAACTTATACTAAGGTAAGCTAACATGGGCTAAACTAAACTAAATCAGGATAAGCTAATGTAAGATAAAGTAACATAAGCTAACATAGGCTAAAGTAAACTAACTTATACTAAGGTAAGCTAACATGGGCTAAACTAAACTAAATCAGGATAAGCTAATGTAAGATAAAGTTAATGTAAGCTAATGTAAGACAGGTTAAAGTAATGGCCACCAAAAATGTATTTTACATTATAAAAATGCAAAATTGTCAGCTAAAATCAACTACATTAAGCTGAACTATTGGTAGCCAAATTAAATTAGGACAAGCTAATGTGAAGCAAACTAAGTAAAGCTAACATAAGCTAAACCAAGATAAGCTAAAGTTCCCCAAGGTAATATTGAGTAAACAAAATTAGCCTGAGCTAATGTAACGTTAGCTAAGCCAAACTGAGCTTAGTAAAGAAGAACAGCTAGGCAAAGTTAACTAAAATTAAATCAAGCTAAATTAAGAGAAATGCACCAAAACTGAAATCACTGCTTTTAACTAAAGAGTCTCAGTGTTAAACGAGCAGCTATTGTTGCTTGACGGGTTGGTTTGCTCATGGGTTCTTGGTTAGCCTGATGTCACGGAACCTTTGAGTTTAGGTGTTTTATCCAGACTGGGATGCAGGTTGTATTGGTTCTCGCACACATTGCACAACCAGGTCAGACTGTTACACTCAGGGTGAACGTTTGCAGACAGCCTGGCTATAGTTGCTACCTGCAGACGTCTGGCTCTGTGGAGCAATGGACTTCTAGACCAGCATCGGTGAAGGCAGTCAAAGGTTGTGGGTTTGAGTCCCACTAGAGTCAGATTTTAGAAAAGTTGAACTTATTGTAATATGTGACGTTGAAGCAGCATAATTTATGCTTTTATTATATATATTTTATTATAACATGGTTCTATCTAACGCAGAGTATTAAAGGAACATTTCCACTGTTCGTAAAGCTTTTGTAACAGGGTCAGTGGCCTCATTAAGAAGGCCAATAAGTCAAATATCAGCAGACACACTCACACATGCAGCTCTTCCCAGTGAGCGGCCCTTTCTGGTTCTGATCCAAGCCCACCTCTGAGCCGGGCGAGGGATGATGAAACAGAGAGAAACGCTGCTCTTTGTTCTCTGATGTTGTTCTGTGTGATGATCCACTGCTGCTGCTGCTGCTGCTGGGCTCCATGGTGGCCAGATTAAACATGGCTCCAACACGTGTTTGGATCTGGATCTGGATCTGGGAGATTTCCAGAATCCTCAGCTGGTTCTCCTTTAGACGGCCAGCGAGGCGTCTGGACTCTTTCTTCTTCTGTGTAATAATTATCTGGACGTGAAGAATAAGCTGAGCTCCTCCAACAGGTGGTTAAATCCAAACATCCCTGAGATCTTGTTTATCCAGATTTATTCATATTAGACATTTAATAATTATTATCTAGTAACTTTCTGGAAAATAGAATCATTTCAGAACCTGAAAGTTAAAGAAAGAAAACATGCAACACATGAAAGGAGACGTTTCATCCTAGTTCCTCTAATCCTGCTTCTTCGTCACATGAAGCTCTCCGGACCAGAAGGATGGGAGTTAGCGTCCCTTGGCTTCAGAACGATCAGAAAACAAAAGCAGACGTGTAATCAGAGCCAAACTCCATCTGATGTTGTCTGATACAGAGCGGCAGCCATGATGGCTCTGAGACGAAGCGGCAGCCATCATGGCTCTGAGATGAATTGGCAGCCATCATGGCTCTGAGATGAATTGGCAGCCAAGATCGCTCTGAGATGAATTGCCAGCCATGATGGCTCTGAGATGAATTGGAAGCCATGATGGCTCTGAGATGAATTGGCAGCCATGATGGCTCTGAGATGAATTGGCAGCCATGATGGCTCTGAGATGAATTGGAAGCCATGATGGCTCTGAGATGAATTGGCAGCCATGATGGCTCTGAGATGAATTGGCAGCCATGATGGCTCTTAGACAAATTGGGAGCCATTATGGCTCTGAGACAAAGCGGGAGCCATGATGGCTATGAGGTGAATTGGCAGCCATGATGGCTCTTAGAAAAGTGGCAGCCATGATGGCTCTGAAACGAAGCGGGAGCCATGAAGGCTCTGAAACGAAGTGGCAGCCATGATGGCTCTGAAACGAAGTGGCAGCCATGATGGCTCTGAAACGAAGCGGGAGCCATGATGGCTCTGAAACGAAGCGGGAGCCATGATGGCTCTTAGAAAAGTGGCAGCCATGATGGCTCTGAAACGAAGCGGGAGCCATGAAGGCTCTGAAACGAAGTGGCAGCCATGATGGCTCTGAAACGAAGCGGGAGCCATGATGGGTCTGAAACGAAGCGGGAGCCATGATGGCTCTTAGACAAAGTGGCAGCCATGATGGGTCTGAAACGAAGTGGGAGCCATGATGGGTCTGAGACGAAGCGGCAGCCATCATGGCTCTGAGATGAATTGGCAGCCATCATGGCTCTGAGATGAATTGGCAGCCAAGATGGCTCTGAGATGAATTCCCAGCCATGATGGCTCTGAGACGAAGCGGCAGCCAAGATGGCTCTGAGATGAATTGCCAGCCATGATGGCTCTGAGATGAATTGGAAGCCATGATGGCTCTGAGATGAATTGGCAGCCATGATGGCTCTGAGATGAATTGCCAGCCATGATGGCTCTGAGACGAAGCGGCAGCCAAGATGGCTCTGAGATGAATTGCCAGCCATGATGGCTCTGAGATGAATTGGCAGCCATGATGGCTCTGAGATGAATTGGAAGCCATGATGGCTCTGAGATGAATTGGCAGCCATGATGGCTCTGAGATGAATTGGCAGCCATGATGGCTCTGAAACGAAGTGGCAGCCATGATGGCTCTGAAACGAAGCGGGAGCCATGATGGCTATGAGGTGAATTGGCAGCCATGATGGCTCTTAGAAAAGTGGCAGCCATGATGGCTCTGAAACGAAGCGGGAGCCATGAAGGCTCTGAAACGAAGTGGCAGCCATGATGGCTCTGAAACGAAGCGGGAGCCATGATGGGTCTGAAACGAAGCGGGAGCCATGATGGCTCTTAGACAAAGTGGCAGCCATGATGGGTCTGAAACGAAGTGGGAGCCATGATGGGTCTGAAACGAAGCGGGAGCCATGATGGCTCTTAGACAAAGTGGGAGCCATGATGGCTCTTAGACAAAGTGGCAGCCATGATGGCTCTGAAACGAAGCGGCAGCCATGATGGCGCGGTCTTCTCGTTCTCCAGGTTTCACGTCTCCACCCTCCTGTTGTCGTTTCAGGAACTCTCCAAACACGTCGATAAGAGCGACCCCGGGTACGAGGTGGTGGAGGACGCCATCATCACCATGACGGCGGTGGCCTGGTACATCAACGACATGAAGAGGAAACAGGAGCACGCCGTGCGGCTACAGGTAAACCAGGTGTTCACTCCTCTAGTTGAGCGGGAATCCAACTACAAACCTCACACTCAGTGGGGAGCAGGTAGTGGCTCTGGTGCCTAAAGAAAGAAGGTTTGTGCATGGATGGATGGATGGATGGATGGATGGATGGTGTTGGCTGTGAGGTTGTAGTGGGATCAGAGGTCAGATTGTGGGGAGCCTCCAGTTAACCTGAGTTGTATATCAGTGGGGATTTGAACCAGGGACCCTATGAGGCGTTTAGTGATGAAGGAAAACGATTGATAGTTTTTTAGTTATCATCAATAATCTGAAAGGTGTGGCCTGCTTCTGTCTTCTTCTCCTCTGGGTCAGAACCCAGTAGAACCTCCAGCTGCAGGTCCAGTTCAGTCAGAATAGATGGAGAACATCTGAGAACATTAGGTTTACCACAGATTCTCCATCAGATTCAGCTCTGGACTTTGACTAGGCCATTCTAACCCATGAATGGTCAGAATGGTCGTCCCTCTGGAAGGAGAAGCTCCTCCCCCAGGCTCAGGTCTTCTCCTGAATGTGTCCTGATTTACCTCCATCCATCTTCCCACCATCTCTGAGTAGCTTCCCACAGCATGATGCTGCCACCACCATGTTCCACTGTGGGGATGGATTTCGGATTGCTTCTAGTTGCTCTTCCATAGAAGTCCCTACAGTTCTGCTACAGCATCGTCTCTGCAGGCCCGTTTCAGGATGCGTCTAAGCTAGCTCTCTGGATCCGCTCAGATCCGTTCTGGTTCCGCCAGCCGCCAGTCACATCAAAGCCTCCGTCCTCTGGTCCTGCAGAGGGAATCCAAGGGCCAAGTTTTCCAGCTGACTCGGTAACGGGCTGCAGCTGTTCGGGTCAGAACCGCCTGCGCTCTAAAGGGGTTCTGACCAGCTCCTCCTCCCTTTTACAGGGAAACTTCTGGACGGAACCGGCCGGATCCGGTTCTGCTGTGTCGTGTTTTCTCTGCCATATTGTCTTTACAGGATAAAATCACACTTTGTTATAATATGCAACGTTAAACCTTCACTAAAATACACCAAACAGCGCCCCCCAGTGGCTGAGCAGGGTACTGCATGTAGTAAATCATGTCAGATAAGCTCTTTCATCAACATTTAGATTGTTATGCAACAATTATTATGATAAAACCATCAATATAATAATAAAGTTCATGTTGGTCAAAGAGCTAAGGCCAGGGGTGTACAAACTATTTGTCTCATGTCCCAAAATTATTTATTTTTTAATATATGTTGAATAAATAAAGCAGTCAGATATTGGTGTAGATCTAGGCAAGGCAATTTTATTTGTATAGCAACACTTTCAACAACAAGGTGATTCAAGGTGATTAAGTGGTAAAAAAAATAGCAGTAAAACACAGACAAAGAATATAAAGTAAAAACAGCAATAAAGCAAGAAGCACACACAGATACATCAAGACATTTAAAGCATATAATGTAAAACTAGCAAGAAGCACACACAAAACATGATACATGTTAGCATGACTCAAAGGCAGCTCTAAACAGAAACGTTTTTAGTTGTGATTTAAAGGAACTCCGTGTTTCAGCAGCTTTGCAGTTTTCTGGAAGTTTGTTCCAGATTAGAGGAGCATAGAAGCTGAAAGCTGCTTCTCCATGTTTGGTTGTGATTCTAGGGATGTTGAGTCGACTGGAATTAGAGGACCTGATTGGTCTGGAGGTTAAACAGGTTCTCAGGCCGCTGACCTCTGACCTTCCCTGCAGGAAATCGAGTCCCTGCTGCTGAACTGGAGCGGGCCGGACCTCAGCGGCTTCGGGGAGCTGGTCCTGGAAGGTTCCTTCAAGGTCCTCAGGGTAAAGAAGGAGAGGGCGTTCTTCCTCTTCGACAAGATGCTGCTGATCGCCAAGAAGAGGCTGGAGCACTTCATCTACAGCACGCACATATTCGTAAGCGAGCAGCCCGATGACCTCACGTCTCCCTCTGATGATGTCATACTGACATGTCCTTCTGTCCCCCCGCAGTGCTGCAACCTGCAGCTGGTGGAGACCCTGAAGGACCCGCTCTGCTTCAAAGTATCGGACCAGACCATCGCCAAGCAGCAGCACGTGGTGCAGGTGGGTCTGCAGGGTTTGCTCGTTCAGCCATGAAACCGGAGCTCCTCTCACGCTTCCCACGTCTCTCCCGCAGACCAGGAACCAGGAGGAGAAGCGGCTGTGGGTGCACTACCTGAAGAGGCTGATCGTGGAGAACCACCCAGCTTCTCTTCCTCAGAAGGTAGGGAGGCATGACGGAGCTGAAACCACTGCTGTTCGTGTAGACGGTGAAGATGTGAAGCTCAGAAAAATCTTCATCCTCTAAAGTCCTGGTTGGTCCTCCTGTGGAGGGTCTCCAGACGTTCTCCATCACACACTCAGCACTTCTTCTACTGGTGCTCCTCCACATCTAAAAAGGTCAGGTGAGGTGGTTCCTCTGATCTCCTGCTGAGCTCCTCAGGGAGAAGAGATCCCCACACCGGGCCAGAACCATCTGGAAGGACCACAGTTATCCGTCCTTCTAGGAGGAGCTGGATGGTGTTGGCAGGGGAGCTCCCTCCTGAACTTGGTACCTCCACCTGATCCTGGATCATGATCACATCTGTACAAAATGTCTGCAGAGAAACTTTGAAAGGAGGAATAGGAATATCATCTTTACTACCCGACCTGTGGTTTGATTATATGTTATAACTGCATGCCATAATCTGTTTTGGGGTTTAAATTTCAGCTGAAGAAGAAGAGGAAGCATCGCCTTTTATGTTGAACTTTGCTCCCACCGGCTGGTCTGAGACACACACTGCAGATTTAAAAAGAATGTTATGTGAACAAACACTACTCACAATAAGTTAGGGATATTGTTATTTACATGACTGTTATTCCTATTTGGTCTGAAGTTTAATGAAATAAGTAAAAGTATCCTTTGATATTACTAATAACGAATGAGAATAAACACAATTTTCATTAGTGTAATATTTATTACCCGAAGAATGTAGAAAATAACAAGGGTAGCTCCAAATAACAGTAATTAACAATGTCAGTATCGGGTGTTTTCACCATTTGCCGTAATGACAGCTTGACAGCGACGTCTCACGCTCCTCACTAGCCTCATGATGTTGTCCTGAGGCAATGCGTTCCACTCTTCCACAAGTTCTTCACGTAGTTCTGCCAGGTCACATGGGGGTGGGGTACGATCATCCAGTCTCTGCTTCAGCTGGTCCCAAACGTGCTCTATGGGGTTAAAGGTCAGGGGACATTGCTGGCCGTACCACATTTGGCACTCTGACTTCCTGAAGTCGAGCTGTGACAATTCTGGTACGATGTGGTGGAGCTTTATCATCCATGAACTGGAAGTTAGGGGTGTGCTGGTGGAGTTGGGGGATGATGATGGGTTCTATGATGTCTCTGAGGTAAGAACATGCAGTGACTGACCATCTACAATAACCTAATCAGTTTTGCTCTGACAGGTGATGCCTGCACAGACTGTTACACCTCCTCCTCCTAAGCTAACCCTGTGGACCATGTTGATCTCGGCGTATATCGCTCACCTCGCCTTCTCCATAATTTCTGTGGAAGGCGACCCGACACTCGTCAGTGAACAGGACGGTAGACCACTGCTGCATTGTCCAGGTCACATGGTCATGTGCCAACTGCAAACGTTCACGGCGGTGTCCTGGCGTCAGTGGAGTCACCAGCAACGGTCGTCTGGCATTCAAGCTAAAGCGGTGGAGTCGGTTGCGAATGATTTGTCTGGAAACACTAGAACCCCTCACATCTCGTAAACGGGCCTGCAGCTGTGTGACAGTTGCATGACGATGTCTGAGTGCACAGGTCCTTAGGTACTGGTCATCGTTGCGGTCTGTCATTCGTGGGGCTCCACTCCTGAGTCTGTCACGAACTCTGCCAGTAATTTCTGTGTCTTGATGCAAGTCTGTTGATGACACTTTGAGACTCACCAAGTTCACGTGCAACATCTGACTGCCTGCCACCGACCTGAAGGCGCTATGGCCTGGTGGCGCTGCTCGTCTGTTAAGTGACGTCGTGTTCATGGCTGTTTGAAGGATGAAGTTTGAATGACGTACTGACAATACCAGCACATAATGTTGAAATTGATGCCACACTGAAAAGGGTTGTCTTTAGTATGTTTTGGTGTTAGACCCCAGTATGTAAGGCACACTGTACGCAGTGAGACCATTACATGGAAAACACAAAGTGAGGCGTGTCTATCACCCCAATACAATTATCTCCCTATCCCAAAAATCTCTGAAGTGAACAAACAGCACATGTATGACATCCAGTGAGTCTCTCACCATATCCCTACATTATTGTGAGTAGTTTAAATATTTTCTGAAATTATGTAAATATGAGTCAGAAAGTTGCAGCAGCCACAATAAATATGAAGCAGTGAATTATTCAGGAACTAATTTTGGATCCAGATGAATGCCGGACTAATAGATACCCTGCGTCTACCTTCTTATAAGACAGAAAACTCCCATAGGGACCAGAACAGTGAAAATATTGCTTCTTAAAGTGATATTCTCAGTATGAGCAGCAGATTAAACGTCTGAATTGAGAGATTTTGACCAGCAACTACCTGTTACACACCTGTGCTTCAACACTAGAGGCCGCCAGACTGCAAGAAAACGTCTAGTTAGTAGCTGAAAGGATTTATGTCACTAACCTATAGAGATGATGTTATTTATCGATGGGTAACCGTTTACTGATCCGTGTTTTACTTTTATGCACATTTAGCTCCTGGGTTGACCTCACCACCCATAGGAGGATAAATATGAATAAAATAAAAATGGACTCAGCCTCTGGGTTCCCATCATGGCTACCTGTGAATTTGGCATCTAAAGAATGTGTTGTGGTTTACTTTGGATTCCTTTCAAACCAAACAGAAAGTGATGCGTTTTTTTTATCTGTTGTTTTATTGCTTTGTTTATCTTGTTTCTGCTGAACTTTGTTTTTTCTGCCTCCATGACTCACTGTGGTTCCTCCTTCCAGGCCAGGCAGGTCCTCGGAGACAACTTCTGCCAGTGTGAGTTCACACACACACACACACATAGCCCCTCATCCTGACCTCTGACCTCTGACTATAACATAGTCCTCTAACCCAGTAGTTCCCAAAGCTGGGGTCACAGAGAGGAGATCCTCTTTGGAGAATGAGAAAGCATAGGCATTTTATAAATAATGTAAAACATAAAGAACAGGACTTGAATAAATAATTAACAGAAACATAATAGTCAATATCATTGTACCACTTGTTAACTGATTCAGTGAAAATGTTTGTAAGTTCAACCAAGAGTCGGGGTCACAGGCCTCTCTTTTGGGGTCAGTAGCCAGAAAGTTTGGGAAGCACTGATCTGACCCACATCTGGTCTTCTAACCAAACCTGGTTAGTCAGCGCGTTTCCACCATCGGACCTTCAGGGTGATTTAACCAGATCTTTATCTGACGGGGTAATCTGTCGGCCCTCTCCGAGCCGCAGCAGGAATAACAAGAGATCAACATGGAAGAAGCTTGTTGTGTTTCTGTTTGCTTTGTTATAAACTGCTTCACCAGCAACTCTTCTTATTTTTACAAAGCCGGTTGTTTGGCTACGTCTGCTCATTTCAACCAATCAGCAGCCCCCGCCCAGCGACTCTACCGGGCCTACATACCCCAGGACTGGTACTAGGTTGGTTCCTAAAATGGCCACGAAAACGGCCCTGAAGTGGAAACACGCGTATACCGGGAAGGCCCGGTCAATTTACCCGGAAGTTCTGATAGTGGAAATGCGCCGACTGAAACCAGCCTTTTCCCCACATCTAAACCCGGTCCTTGACCTTGACCCTGACCCAGACCCGGTCCCTGACCCAGATCCGGTCCCTGACCCAGACCCGGTCCTTGACCCGGTCCCTGACCTTGACCCTGACCCAGACCCGGTCCTTGACCCGGTCCCTGACCGGACTCCTGCAGTCGGCTGCTTGAACATGCTGTGACCTTCTGTTGCAGCTCCTCAGTTCGACCAGGAGAACCTGAAGAAGTCGTGCGCCTCGCCGCGTCTGGACGACCTTCACGGTTTCCATCGAGGCCGGCGTCAGTCAGGTAAGGTTTCCTTTTCTTCTCACGTTCCACAGAGAAGGTTCCTGTCTGTGGATCATGTTCTGTAGGGTTCTGAAGCGGTCCACTCAGAACCTGTCCGGGTTCTGGTACCTGTGGTGTTCTACATAGATCGTCGTTATGGGGTCTGCTGGTAGCAAACAGCCTCTGTGTTTCCTTCTGTCATCTTGAAATGTTAAACGTCTATCTTGAGTTCTGGATTGAGTGACGGACCGAACCGAACCCTCCTTGTCTCACCAGAACCTCCGGAGCTGCTGCTCCACACGCCAGAGAAGTCCAGGAAGGGTCTGCCTCTGCTGCTGGAGGGAACCCTGCCGTACAGACGCACCAGGAGGCAGTCAGGTAGCCTTCAGACTCAGCTCTGGGCCCACAGATCCAGAACCCAACACATGGGTCCATTGGGAAGTTCTAGGGGTCACTTGGTTGAGAGCAGAAACATCCACAAACAGTTGATTCCTGCCAGCTTGTTTGTGTCAGTGTAAATGTGTGTATTTCTGTGTATCCATGTGTTTATATTTGTAGATTCGTGTGTGTGAGTGTGTGTGTGTGTGGATTTATGGTTTACTTAACCAGTTTTCCAGGTCACTCACCAGCATTGTGGGATCGTCGGGTTTATGGAACCATTTTGATGGTCATGCAGTTTGGGATTTTTAAAGTCTTATCATTTATTTTTTAGAAATAATACGTTTAAACATTATTCATAGATTAATAAAGGCATTACAACTGCTATTATCATTTTATTTAGCATTTTTTTAGCTACTTGAGCTTTCTTTTGATTTTGGTGGCCCGTAATAAAGTTGGTCTCCTAAACCGTCTTTAAATAGTTAAAGGCTGCGTGACCAGGGGAAAGTAAAACCTAGCTGGGAGCTCTGAGGACTTTCCACAACTTCTCTGTTTCTTCTTTGGGACTTTTGTTTTTGGGATGCTGCATATAAATGTGTCCTGGCCTCACAATGCTTAAAAGTCCCCTTAAACCACCCATTTCGATATTGTATGGTTGTATATCGTTGTAAACAGAACTTATAAACTCCATAAACCACCATGCTGTCAACCAGTGTAGGGGTCGAGCGTTATGAGCTACCTTGATTGGGTCTATCTCTTAAAATCTACTGTGAAATGACTTGGTAGATCAGAAAATATAAAAAGTATGACCTGAAATGCACAAATTTAGATTAAGTGAATATTCTTAGGCTACAAGATTCAAGTTATTATCTTTTTTTTATCATGTTTTATGGCGTTTTTCTTAAATCCTATAATTATGTTTTGTAATTTCTGCCACTGTAATCTGAATTGCCGGAGGTGATTGGTTCTTTTTCATCCAACCTTCTCTTCTTTTTTGTAATGACACAGTATGTTTTAAAATGGATTTCACACAAAAAAGAGTCTTTATTTTCTATTTTACCTTTTGTACATAAATGTCTTTTTCGAGAGCAAAGGGGAACCGAAGTGTACACAAAGTTACCAAAAAAGGCTGGTACTGATTCTTGAGTGCCCAGTTTCTAAGGAATGCTGTGATTGGCTGAAAAAGTTCTGGCTGTGATTGCCTTGTGGTGAGGTTCATCTACACGGAGCCATCGGGTGTCAGGTCTGAAAATAAAATTTAATGCTGTAAAATGTACTTCCCCATAGCTTTTGAAACAGTGCGCACAGATTTCTTAATCCGTTCCTTCGGTTTGCAGAAATCCTTGGTACGGTTTCAACATCTCTCCAAGACCACAAACTGTGGTCAAGTGAGCCGACACCATCAAAAATATCCATGACATACATATTAACTTCATATACATTTACTACATCAGTAATAAATACTTCATCATTTTACTATAGACTTTTTGAGAAAGATTCAGTCAAAGTACCTCGTACCTCATAATGCCAATCCAGGATATGCTGCTGTCCGGACCCCCCAAGAGAGAAGGAGAGCCCGGGGTAACATCCAGCAGCTACAATGCGGGGGCCCCAAGCGGCCGCAGCGACAAGCCCACGCGCCCCGCCGGCAACCAGCTACACCAGGGGGGATCCAGCCATGGGACCCGGGGCCAGAGGGCGGTGACCCGACCAGGGAACAGCCGGCGGGGACACCCACCGATAGGCCGCAGGGACCATGACCAGCTGATGGGCAACATTCGCCGCCGTCACCCCGGGTCAATCCCTGCAGCCGACATCCCAATTTCCCCATAGCCTCAGCGGACGGACGGCATCTCCAGGCCAAGGCCAGCCAGCACCGAGCTCAACCAGCTCCTGAATCTCACTCCCGCACACCGCAGGGCACCAAGCATCCAACCAAGGTCAACCAAACCCACCAATGGATCGGCTGTGCACAAAACATACAGAACAGGAGACCAAGTGGAGAAGCCAGACCTGACCCCCGCTGAGCCACCTGACAGGTACCCCCAAACAATGCCCAAACCAGCACCTTCCAAAGAGGCGCCTTGGCACACTGGCCGACCGACACCCCGGTCCACCCAGGCCTGGCCAGGCACACACCAGGGATAAATCGGCATGCCACCGGAGCACCAAGCCTCGGACACTGAGACCCACCAACGCACCGGCGGGCAGAGTCATCAGTCACCGGCAGGGAGTGACGGAGGGGAAATAGGCCCCTCATTTGGTGGGGGGTCTGAGATGTGCCAGTCCAGAAGGCAGCCCAACACCCAACCTGAGAGACACACAGACACAGTCATGCTTTCCTTCCCTCTTACACACCAAGACACACAAGAAAGGACACTGGACACCCAACCCCAAAGTCCCTACATGAGTGGTAGAGTGATGGAGCGGGCAGACAGAGGAGTCCGGGGATGGGGAAGAAAGTTCCCCCACTGACTCCAATAGGCACCCCCGTTCACCAAGATCCACCAGGGGAGGGAGGCCCTGGCACGTCCACCCAGGGGCCCATGGCTGCACCACCACCAAGCCAATTTAGAAATATTCATTATGGATGTAGTATGTGAAAGTAAAAGTACAGTACGATGTATGAGCGAAGCAAATCTTGAGCAGGGCTCAAACTTCGGGCGGTTATTTCCAGGCGTCGGTTCTCTTGACCACAGTCTGTAAGAGAGCAGCTTGTCGAAACCGTAATCACAATTTTTGCCAAACCGAGGGAACGGGTTTATCAATCCATGCGCACGGATTGATAAACCGAGGGAACGCCGTTTGATGTCACCTAATTATATTTTCAGCACCAGACTGAATGCCAGAGCGAATCCATGAGAAGCAGCAGGAGATTGAGGGCAGGAGCAGGCGCCGCACGCGTGCCAGAACATGTACTTTAGCGAGCGCCTGTGAGATTTAAACGAGCTCATGGCGTCACACCACAACATATGGTCTGTTCACATAGAAATATGTGCTTTCATTAGTCTAACGGCGCGCTCAGGTTAGGGAAACACATTTAAAGCCGAGCAGTTTTTGACCAAAACTGCTGGAAAAGTGAGGGTTTTAAAAACAGCCACGGTTGCCACACCCATGCTGTCAGCGGACCTCATAAACCAGAAAAATGTAATAAATGTTATTTTTGTATATTCTAAAAGTAACTTTCTATTGCTGAGGTGAGATTTGTTTTCTCTGGGTAGAATAAGAAATGTTTGACACAGCTTCTGTGTTCACCAGACGTCCCTGTAAACACCCCGAAAGTCATAGTGGTGTCGAAAACCACAAATACACACGTGTGTGTGTAGATGTGTATAGATGTATGTGTATAGATGTGTATAGATTTGTATAGATGTATGTGTATAGATGTGTATAGATGTATGTGTATAGATGTATGTGTATAGATGTGTATAGATGTGTGTGTGTATAGATTTGTATAGATGTGTGTGTATAGATGCGTATAGATGTGTGTGTATAGATGCGTATAGATGTGTGTGTATAGATGTGTATAGATGTATGTGTATATATGTGTATAGATGTGTGTGTATAGATGTGTATAGATGTGTGTGTATAGATGTGTATAGATGTGAATAGATGTGTATAGATGTATGTGTATAGATGTGTATAGATGTATGTGTATAGATCCGTATAGATGTATGTGTATAGATCCGTATAGATGTATGTGTATAGATGTGTGTGTATAGATGTTTATAGATGTGTGTGTATAGATGTGTATAGATGTATGTGTATAGATCCGTATAGATGTATGTGTATAGATGTGTGTGTATAGATGCGTATAGATGTATGTGTATAGATGCGTATAGATGTATGTGTATAGATGCGTATAGATGTGTGTGTATAGATGCGTATAGATGTATGTGTATAGATGTATGTGTATAGATGCGTATAGATGTATGTGTATAGATGCGTATAGATGTATGTGTATAGATGAGGCTGAAGGAGCCGGCTGTTATGTTCAGGGTCCAATCTTGTTGTGTCTCTTCCAGCTCCTGCTAAAGACATCGAGGCGGCGTTCCATCCTGGCGGTGAGTTATTCCGGATCAATCCAGGACCGATCTTAAGGTCGTCCCATTAACCAGCGGGGCTAACTGGGGGCGGGGCCTAAGTACTTCATGGGTTTCACTTTCTAACCTCTGAGACAAACTGTTTTTAGATCAAGTCTCGACTTCATCTCAGTTTCCAGCCCTGCAGCTTCAGAGCCCCCATGTGTGGCCTTCAGGTGTTGCTTCTCCTGAAATGCTGTTGGTGTTACAGCAGATGAAGCAGTACGCCTGCAGAAAGAAGACGATGAGCTTCTGCTCCTATCTGTGTTTTCCATCCTGCTCCAGCGGTTTCCAACTGTTTGCTTTAATGCAGTGAAACGCCAGCCCACCTGCCCTGAGGCTCTTATCTGGACACTGCTCATGACAGAGGCTCTTGCTCAGCCTCTTCTAAACTGTACAATGATTGTTTTATGGGGTTTTGTGGTTATCAAAGCAGCAACATGTTGCTAACATCCCTGTTTGTTTGTGTGTCTTTCTTCTCTGTGCTGAACCTGATGATTCCCACCATCTGGACCGTCTGGCAGCCCTGAAGGTGAGATGGGGCCGAGGCTGCAGCCCTCTGGGGATCAGGATGCGTCTCAATCACTGTTTATAACTGCCCACAATGTCGCCTTAGCAACGCATCCTGGTAGATTTATATTAACATCTGTTTCCTAAAGGAATCTGTTAACTCTGTAATAGAGACATGAAGCAGCGCTGAGATGGTACAAAGAACCAGAACCCATGGTTTATTTAGGGGATGAAGGCTGAAACCTGAGATGTTTCTGAACCAATCAGGTTAAATGTTGATGTTACATTACAGCAGGCGGGCAGCGAGGGAGAACTTTGTCCTGGAGACGGTCTGAACTCAGCCGACAGCAGCAGTACGCTGGCTTCATCCGTCATAGAGGTGGAGGTGGAGAGGAGGGGAGCCAGCATGAAGCTGGGGGAGGTAAGGATGGATGGATGGATGGATGGATGGACAGATGGATGGACAGATGGATGGATGGATAAACGGATGAATGGATGGATGGACGGACAGACGGATGGATGGATGGATGTACAGATGGATGGATGGATGGATGGATGGACGGAAAGATGGATGGATGGATGGACAGATGGATGGATGGATGATGGATGGATGATGGACGGATGGATGGATGGATGGATGGACAGAGGGATGGATGGATGGATGTACAGATGGATGGATGGATGGACAGACGGACGGATGGATGGACAGATGGATGGATGGATGGATGGATGGATGGACGGATGGATGGACAGATGGATGGATGGGCAGATGGATGGATGGATGGATGGATGGACGGACGGATGGATGGATAAACAGACGGATGGATGGATAAACAGACGGATGGATGGATAAACGGACGATTGGATGGACGGATGGATGGATAAATGGACGGATGGATGATGGATGGATGGACGGCCAGATGGATGGATGGATGGATGGATGGACAAGTGGGTGGATGGATGGATGGACAGATAGATGGATGGACGGCCAGATGGATAGATGGATGGACGGACGGACGGACGGATGGACGGATGGATGGATGGATGGATGGACAGATGGATGGATTGATGATGGATGGATTGATGATGGATGATGGATGGATTGATGATGGATGATGGATGGAATGATGATGTATGATGGATGGACGGATGATGGATGGATAAACAGACGGATGGATGGATGGGTAGATGGATGGATGGATGGACGGATGGATGGATGGATGGATGGATGGATGGATGGATGGACGGACGGATGGATGGACGGATGGATGGATGGATAAATGGATGGATGGATGGATGGATGGACGGACGGATGGATGGATGGATAAATGGGTGGGTGGATGGATGGATGGATGGATGGATGGATGGATGGATGGACGGACGGATGGATGGACGGATGGATGGATGGATAATGGATGGATGGATGGATGGATGGACGGACGGACGGACGGATGGACGGATGGATGGATGGATAAATGGATGGATGGAT
This sequence comes from Valencia hispanica, assembly GCA_963556495.2. Lineage (NCBI taxonomy): Eukaryota > Metazoa > Chordata > Actinopteri > Cyprinodontiformes > Valenciidae > Valencia > Valencia hispanica. The sequence goes on along the minus strand of OY747700.1, from coordinate 2,431,731 downwards.
GGATGGATGGACGGATGGATGGATGGATGTCTTCAGTCGGAGGCTTCTTCAGTTTCGCTGCAATACAGACCGCTACAGGAAATCCTTCCTGCCCACAGCCATCATCATCTACAACAACTCCTTAAAGAATTAATTATATGAGCTACAACACTTAATGTCCCTCTGGGATCAATAAAGTATTTTTGAATTGAATTGAATTGAATTGAATTGAATTAAATGGATGGATGGATGGATGGATGGATGGATGGATGGATGGATGGATGGATGGATGGATCGATGGATGGATGGATGGATGGATGGATGGATGGATGACGGATGGATGGATGGATGGATGATGGATGGATGGATGGAAGGATGATGAATGGATGATGGATGATGGATGGATGGATGGAAGGATGATGAATGGATGATGGATGGATGATGAATGGATGGATGATGGATGGATGATGAATGGATGGATGATGAATGGATGGATGATGGATGGATGGATGGATGGATGATGAATGGATGGATGATGGATGGATGATGAATGGATGGATGATGGATGGATGGATGGATAGATAATGGATGAACATATAGATGACTGACGGAGGGATGGACAGACAGAAGGATGGATAGATGGGTGGAGGGACTAATTGAATGTGTTTCTGATCAAGGAGGAAGATGAGGAAGAGGAACTGAGCGCGCTCAGACCTCCTCCTACGTTGTCGATCACAGAGGAGATCCTGGAGTTCATCAACCAGAGTAGAGTCAGGGAAGGATTCTCCTCCATGGTGAGATCTACAACATTTTACTCCACCTGTTTCAAGTCATCATCAGAGTAAATTACTCATCTTCTCCTGGTCTTTCAGAATAAAATCCAGGCTCCTCCCACTGATCTTCAAGCTCCTCCCAGTGATCACCAAGCTCCTCTCAGTGATTGCCAAGCGCCTCTCAGTGATCACCAAGCTCCTCCCAGTGATCACCAAGCTCCTCCCAGTCATCACAAAGCTCCTCCCAGTGATTGCCAAGCTCCTCCCAATGTTCTTCAAGCCCCTCCCAGTGATCGCCAAGCTCGTCCTAGTGATCACCAAGCTCCTCCCAGTGATCACCAAGCTCCTCCCAGTGATCACCAAGCTCCTCCCAGGGATCTTATGGCTCCTACCAGTGATCACCAAGCTCCTCTCAGTGATTGCCAAGCTCCTCCCAATGTCCTTCAAGCCCCTCCCAGTGATCGCCAAGCTCCTCCCAGTGATCACCAAGCTCCTCCCAGGGATCTTATGGCTCCTCCCAGTGATCAACAAGCTCCTCCACGGGATCTTCAGGCTCCTCCCAGTGATCACCAAGCTCCTCCCAGGGATCTTCAGGCTCCTCCCAGTGATCACCAAGCTCCTCCCAGTGAGCTGCAGGCTCCAGCTAGCACCACCTGCTCCACCTGTCCGCTGCCTACACTCGCCTCCAACCCAGAGCAGAACCTGATCCCAACAGAACCTGAGCAGAAAGGAGCAGATATGAAGAAGCACCTGAACCTTCAAGATCCAGCCTTAGATGAAGGTCCAGATGTCTCTGCTGAGATGGAGGAAGAAGCTGAGAGAGGACCAGGAATTGATGATGAAGATGAACATACCCTAGAGATATCCCCATCATCAGATCTCCAGCTATCCACCCTCAGCGAGCTACAGAAGATGGACACAGAACCAACCGTATCTCTACAAGGTCCAGACCCGCTTCATCAACCCATCCAGAGGTTCCAGACACCCACAAAAGGCTCCAACCTCACCAAGAAGGACAAGAAGATCATCGAGAAGATCCGGAGTTACTACGAGGCAGCTGCAGAGGCCGAGGAGGACGAAGAAGAGGACGAAGAGGAGCAGAGAGAAGGCGTAAGAAGAAGAAGAAGCAGCTTCTCGCAGATCCCCTCCGGCTTGGTGAAGGACTCCGTGTCACGTTTTACTGTGAGCGGCCACCAGGGGGAGGCAAACAGAGAATCCAGATCCGGTTCCCCCGGGGATGTAGAGGAACCCCTGAGATCTCCTGAGGTGGATCCAGAGAATCCAGCTGAGTGGAACATGAAGGACCAACTGTCTCCAACCGAGGAGAACCCAGAGTCAGAACCCAGAACTTTTCCCCAGGGGGAACCAGAGGGAACGAACGTTGATGTGAAGTCCATAGAAGAAGAAAGATCATCTCCTTCTGAAGGAAACCTGGCTGTTACTCAGCCAGACACCCATGAGGCCGAACTGAGCCAGACAGGACCCTCAGAACAGGAACCGGGCCAAATAACCAAACAGAACAAAACCCAGCCCACTTGGTCCAGAACCCGTACTGGAGACCAGGCCGGCACCAGGCAGAACCTGGAGCGCTTCCCCAGTCAGAGCAAAGTGGGTCGATGGTCCCGCCACTCCAGGATCGTCAGCGCCAACCGGGCCCTGTTCGAGGGGATGGGGTCCGACGTGGCTGGTATCGGCTTGTTCGAGGCGAACCCGGTGGTCGACCCAGTCCTTATGGAGAACTCTGAGCGAATTCTGAGCAAGGTCCATACCCTGGCCCGGATGTACAGCGCCAAATCCAGCAGCATGAAGGTGCCACTGCATCACAAACGGGCCAGCACCATCAGAACCCAAGCGTGGGTGTCGGCAAGGCTGTCTGGGAATCCTGCTCAGAACCGAGACAGAAGTCCGCCACAGCAAGGAAAGGAGACCGGATCTGGAGCCCAGACTGGTTCTGAGACCAAAACAGAGCCCCAAGCCTGGAGAGGAACAAGTCAGAACCAGAACCAGAACCGAACGATGATCCAGGAGAAGCAAAGGATTCAGGAAGGAAGGCCAGAGCCTCAGACAGGTGCTTGGTCCATTTTCAGTCGGTTCTGAACGGTTTCTGTGACGTAAACATGAGACCATCAGCAGCTTCTGATCCAGATCCAGATCCGGTTCCATGGTTTACGTGTTTTATGACATATCTGCATTGAACTTTTACAACATTTAAACGGGATTTAATGTTTCTTCTAACTATCTGCTGTAAAGTTCAAGCTGGTTCTTTAGTAATTTTCCCTTTTTATGTAAAAGTTCTCAGTCAGCTGGCTTCATTTTACCTTCGTAAAGGTCACATGATTCATTTTGTTCTAAAATCTAACAATACAAATTAATTTTAGTTTACGTTTCTGTAGCTTTCAAAATACAACATCTAGTTTCGTTCACATTTATAAGCTCTTCCTGTTCTGGACACATTTTATTTCTTAGCGGCAGGGGAACCTGGGGGAACGTTGGGTTTCTCCACATCTGGACCGCTCAGCTGAATGGGTCAGGACTGTTCAAAGGTACCAGTCAGGAGCAGGACCAGAACAGAACCTGCAGTGAGTTTTGGTGGAGCCCTCCACAACACCAAGCACGGTGGTGGCAGCATCATGCTGAGGAGGTGGCTGTTTTCAGATGGACCTGAGGTCCTCATCCAGTCAGGTTCCGACCCAGATAATCCAGACGTCCTCTTCCTGAGAGGAAAGTTCTGGTTTGGGGGTCCAGAACCAGAGACAATGTTCCCGGGTCAGAACCTGGATCAGAAGCTGCTTCCACCTTGATCATATGATCTATCTTGGTCTTGTTTTGTACCTTACCAGAACCGGACCTGTTAGAGGAGATGATTCTGATCCAACCCATCTGCTCTTCTCTAGATCCACAGGAGAAAGGGGCGTGGCCGGGTCATGTGACCCCTATTGGGGACCAGCAGAACCCTGGATTCAGTCTCTCCAGGCCCAGAGACTTTATCTGCTCCTCCAGAACACCAGGAGAACCTCCATCTCCTCAGAACCGGGCCTGCAGCACCGGTACCACTGTGTCCACCACACCTGGACCCTCTCACCGCTCCAGAACCCAGCAGGCGGAGCCCTCAGGTAGATGTTCCGGGTTCAGCGAGTCGACTGGTGAGGAACAGGAAGCTGTTCCTGGTTCTGAGGCCGCAGATCAGCAGGAAGCAGGCGGGTGAGTTCTTTACTGGGTTCTGGTCCGGTTCTCATGTTCTCCAGAACTTAGAGCAGTTTCTCCTTCATCTTCAGCAGACTGGAGGAAGACGAAGGACGCTGGACATCTGGAAGCGTCCCCGCTCAGCTGGCGGACTCCTGCGTTCCTCAGAGCTTCGCCTCCTGCCAGAACCAGGATCCAAATGGACCCAAGCAGGACAACGTGGGGCGCAACGAGGACGGGGACGTCTTCGAGGCAGACGGAGGGTCCAGAAACAGAACCACCTGGGTGTCTTCACCAGGACTGAGGGAAGAACCGTCCCAGAGGGAAACATGGACCGAAGAAGGGACCACTGGGCGGCAGGAGACGGTTGGACCTTTAGGTTCTGCAGAGATCTGTGCATCATCAGGAGAACCTTTGGTTCTACCGTCAGACTGCCTCAGGGTGGCTCCGATGAACGAGACAACCACCACTGAGACCCTGCAGGACCTGCAGGAGGACGAAGCTTCAACCAGTCCATGTTCTTCTGGTCCAACAGGTTCTGACCTGTTGCCGACGTTCACCAACCAGAGGCCAGCAGACCTGCTGGATGGGCTCAAACGGGCCTCAGCGGTACCCTGGACCTGCAGCAGCAGCAGCAGCACACCTGATCACAGGTAGGTTCCTCTGAAGGGTTTGGTTTCCTCTGACTGGACTGTTTCACCTATAAAACTGAATCCATATTCAGCCCCCTCTGTACTCTGATACCCCTAAATAACATCCAGCATCATGAAGGAGCGGGTCACGGAGGAGGTTGTGGTCCAGTTTAAAGCAGGATTAGGTTCCAGAGTTCTAGTTTACTCCTTGATCTGGACCTGGAGAAAGGATGGACCACCTGGAAACCTACCAGGACATGGACGTCCACCTGGACCAACAGAGAAGACCACGCATTGTTCAATTCAATTCAGTTTATTTATATAGCGCCAATTCACAACAGATTTCATCTCAAGGCACTTAAGAAGTCATTTTTATACATTTATACAAACATTCCAATCAGTAAAAAAGTTTCCTATTTAAGGAATCCCAGCAGATTGCGTCAGTCATTGGCGTGAGGTTGCATCCCGTTGATGCAGACTTTCCAACCACAGCAATCCTTCAGCAATCCCTCATACTGAGCAAGCATGTAGCGACGGTGGAGAGGAAAAACTCCCCTTTAACAGGAAGAAACCTCCAACAGAACCAGGCTCAGTAGGAGCGGCCATCTGCCACGACCGTCTGGGGGTTTGAGAAGACAGAGCAGAAACACAGAAGGAACAGAAGATCTGATATAAGAGAACTTTCTATGTTACAGAAAGTAAAAAGTTGATAACAGGACACAGTGGATGTTCAGTTACTGGGAGCATCATCCCAGTCGATGCCCCCCGTCCAACAGGGCATTGCAGCCAAGCAGGATACCAGACCAGGTATATCTTCTATGGAGAGAAAAACACTGAGAGAAAACAAAGTTAACAGTCGAAATAACAGAATGTACTGTAACACAACTGGAGAGTAGTAGGAGATAAGGAAGTAGCAGAGTGAAGAAATTGGTAAGTCTGTCCTCCAGCAGTCTAAGCCTGTAGCAGCATAACTAAAAAGATAGCTCAGGATGACCTTAGCCACTCTAACTATAAGCTTTATCAAAAAGGAAAGTTTTAAGCCTGGCCTTAAAAGTAAACAGAGTGTCTGCCTCACGGACTAAAGCTGGGAGCTGGTTCCACAGGAGAGGAGCCTGATAACTAAAAGATCTGCCTCCCATTCTACTTTTAGAAATCCTAGGAACTACAAGTAAACCTGCAGTCTGAGAGCGAAGGGTTCTTTACATTATTACTGGGGGCCAATTTAATGCCATCCAGATGAAGTGATTGACTAATCAGTTTCTGTTTAAGAACTTCTGGTCCAAAGACAACAACTTCTGTCTTGTCAGAATTTAAAAGCAAAAAGTTTAGGGTCATCCATGTTTTTATGTCTTCCAAACATGCCTCTAATCTACCTAACTGACTGGGTTCATCAGGATTTATGGATAAATATAGTTGTGTATCATCGGCATAGCTGTGGAATTTATCCCATGCTGTCTAATGATTCTACCAATTGGGAGCATATATATGGTGAAAAGAATTGGTCCAAGCACAGAACCCTGTGGAACTCCACAAGTAACCCTTGAGAGTGAAGAAGATTTATCATTTAGATGAACAAACTGGAATCTATTGTTACCATCGAGAAGAAACTGCAGTTTGCTACAACCCATGTTGAAGACAGAGCAACATGTAGAAGAACAACTAGCACCCTGACAACACAGTGAAGCATGGTGGTGGCAACATCATGGTGTGGGAAGCTGGTCAGAGTTGATAGGAAGATGGGTGGAGCTAAAAACCTGTTAGAGGCTCTAGAAGACCTGGGGTGGAGGTTCACCCTCCAGCAAGATAATCAAGCTTAAGATGCAGCCGGAGATATTATGGGTTAGAACAGCCTAGTCAAAGTCCAGACCTTAATACATACAACAAACACTCTGCAGATGTTCATCGCTGGCAGAGACAAACCCAAAAACACATTTTCAGATGTTATATTTGTAAATAAAAATCAAAAACTGTTCATGATTTCCCTGCAGCTGCGTGTGAGACGCACGGTCATGTGACTGACCTCTGCAGTCCTCTGGCCAATAAGAAACATTTCTTTACCTTTAGAGGAGGCTTGGCGTAAAGCGGCCACCAGGGGGCAGAATGGGGCTCTAAAGCAGGGGTCTGTCCTTGTGGACCAGATGTGCTAATCTGATGATGGCGCTGATCGGGTCTGTGATTCTGTTTAAACGTTGGGTCAGAACGGTGAAGTCAACCTGACGGGACTTCCTCCTCCCAGCATGCACCTCTTCACAGTTCTTTCTTCAGATTAACAGATGAGGGAGTTTATTGTTCTGGGCTGAAGATAACGAGCGGCTGAGTGTGAAATATTAGGGCAAGGCAACTTTATTTGTACAGCACACTTTCAACAACAAGGCAATCCACGGTTCTTTACATCATTAGGGGAGAACGACAGTAAAAGCATAAAACACAACATTAGAGACACAAAACATATGATACATTCCAGCTATTGTTAATCAGTTACTCAAAGGCAGCTCTACACAGATGAACTTTTAGTTCTGATTTAAAAGAACTCAGTGTTTCAGCAGATTTGCAGTTTTCTGGAAGTTTGTTCCAGATTAGAGGAGCATAGAAACTGAAAGCTGCTTCTCCATGTTTGGTTCTGATTCTAGGGATGTTGAGTCGACTGGAATTAGAGGACCTGATTGGTCTGGGGGGGGGGGGGGGGGGGTTGCTATAGTAAAAGTAGATCTTCAACATACTTTGGTGCTAAGCCATTCAATGATTTATAAACTAGTAAAAGTATTTAGAAGTCTATTCTCTGAGCTACAGGGAGCCAGTGTAAGGACTTTAGAACTGGGGTGATGTGCTCTACTTTCCTGGTTCTAGTGAGGAACACGAGCAGCAGCGTTCTGGATCAGCTGCAGCTGTCTGATTGACTTTTTAGGCAGACCTGTGAAGACGCTGTTGCAGTAATCAATCCGACTAAAGATAAACGCATGGATGAGTTTTTCTAGGTCCTGTTGCGACATCAGTCCTTTAATCCTATAAATGTTCTTCAAGGCTGACCTTGTTATTGACCTTTATGTGACCCTGGAGGTTCAGGCCTGAGTCCATTACTACACCTAGATTTCAGGCCTGATCAGTAGTTTCTAGCTGGATTAACTGAAGCTGTGTGCTGACTGTTGATCGTTCCTCTTTAGGTCCAAAAGTAATTACTTCTGTTTTGTTTCTGTTCAGCTGGAGAAAGTTATGGCACATCCATCCATTGATTTACTCGATGCATTTACTTTGGGTTTGGATGGGTTCAAAGTCACCTGGTGACATCGTAATTTAGAGCTGAGTATCATCTGCATAGTTATGGTAGCTAATCTTATTGGTTGTTATAATCTTGCCTAGTGGGAGCATGTAGATATTAAATAAGAGGGGCCCCAGGATGGAGCCCTGGGGCACCCCACATGTGATTTCTGTTCGTTCTGATGAAAAGTTTCCTATTGAAACAAAGAAGTCCCTGTTCTTTTGGTAAGACTCAAACCAGCCAAGTCCTGTACCAGAGAGTCCGACCCAGCTCTCCAGTCGTTCCAATAATATATCATGATCAACACTGAGGTCCAACAGAACCAGCACTATGGTTCTACCACAGTCTGTATTTATGCGGATGTCATTGAAAACTTTGACTAGGACAGTCTCAGTGCTGTGGTTACTACGGAAACCAGACTGAAAAACATCAAAGCGGTTGGTCATTGTTATGAAGCTATTTAACTGCTGAATCAGCTTTTTCAATTATTTTACTGATGAATGGAAGATTAGAGATTGGCCTGTAGTTCTGCATTAACGTGTCCAGATTATTCTTTTTCTTTAGCAGCGGTTTAATTACTGCTGTTTTTAAAGCCTGGGGGAAGACACCTGACAGGAGGGATGAGTTCATTATTTGAACAAGATCAGACCCAATGACAGGGAAAACTTTCTTAAGGAAAACTGTGGGTAGGATATCAAGACAGCAGGAGAAGGCGCTTAATTGGTTAATAATTTATTCTTGGTTTGTTTTGTTTAGTTTTTGGAATTCAGACATTTTCTCTACATTGGTGTTGAGTAGTGATGACAGTGGTAGTGGGTTTGGTACTAAGGTACAGAATGACCCTCTAATTGTCAAAATCTTTTCAGTGAAAAAGATGAAAAATTAATTGCAGGCCCTGGTGGAGTATTAAGGATGGGTCTGGTCCGTCTCTGCCTCCATCCCAGCAACAACAACGCAGCATCGGTTGTTTGTTCTGGCCGTTTCCCTGCGGTGGGTCGCCTGGATCAAAGCGGAGAGACTTCAGTCGTCTTCATATGAAGATCATCAGTGATCAATGTGTGGAAATAACTTCAGTTCTGCTGACTCTCCCTGGTTTCCCTCCCAAAGTGGAAGTCAGCCATGAGTTTGTCAGAACCTGAGAAGAATTAACCCAAACACAACAGCTCTGCACAGATTATGTTCTCAGCTAAACCAACTGAACAAACAATGGAGACATTTGGGAACAATTAGAACAAACCCTCTAAAGCAGGGTTCTGCACCTATGGACAAGATGTGCTGATTTGATGATGGCGCTGATCAGGTCTGTGATTTTGTTTAAACATTGGGTTACAACAGTGAAGTCAACCTGACGGTACTTCCTTTCAGGATGCACTTTTTCCCTGTTCCTTCTTTAGATTCACAGAACACGGAGTTTATTGTTCTGGGTTGAAGATAACGAGCGGCTGAGTGTTCAGGGGAAATATTAAGGTCAGGCCTGGTCCATTTACGCCTCCATCCCAGCAACAGCAAAGCTGTATCTGTTGCTTGACTTGGCAGACATCACCCTGCAGAGGGTCAGCTTGATCAAAGCAGAGAGACTTCAGTGGTCTTCATATGAAGATCATCAGTGGTCAATTTGTGGAAATAACTTCAGTCCTGGCAACTCTCCCTGGTTTCCCTCCCAAAGTGGAAGTCAGCCATGAGTCTCACAGGACCTGAGAAGAATTAACCCAAACACAACAGCTCTGCACAGATTATGCTCTCAGTTAAACCAACTGAACAAATAATAGAGACCTTCAGTAACAATGAGGAGAAAAGCTCTAAATCTGTGGTGTCACATGCCAGTCCTCGACGCCCGGTGTCCTGCAACCTTTAGATGTGTTCCTGGTCCAACACACCTGAATCAAACTGTTAAAGTACCTCCTCTGCAGGCAGTTTGGGTTCTGCAGTTTGGCTCTACAGTGGAGTTCTACAGTTGGGTTCTACAGTTAGGCTCTATAGTTGGGCTCTACAGTTAGGCTATACAGTAAGGTTCTACAGTTGGGTTCTACAGTAAGGTTCTACAGTTGAGTTCTACAGTTAGGCTCTAAAGTTGGGCTCTATAGTTATGTTCTACAATTGAGTTCCACAGTTTGGTTTTAGAGTTAGGCTCTACACTTGGGTTCTACAATTGAGTTCTACAGTTTGGGTTTACAGTTAGGCTCTACACTTGGGTTCTACAATTGAGTTCTACAGTTGGGTTCTACAGTAAGGTTCTACAGTTGAGTTCTACAGTTGAGTTCTATTGTTGAGTTCTATAGTTGGGTTCTACAGTTAGGCTCTACAGTTGGGTTCTACGATAAGGTTCTACAGTTGAGTTATATAGTTGGGCTCTACAGTTGGGTTCTAAAGTTGAGTTCTACGGTTTGGTTTTACAGTTAGGCTCTACAGTTAGGCTCTACAGTTAGGTTCTACAGTTGAGTTCAACAGTTTGGTTCTACAGTTAGGCTCTACACTTGGGTTCTACAATTGAGTTCTACAGTTTGGTTTTACAGTTAGGCTCTACACTTGGGTTCTACAATTGAGTTCTACAGTTTGGTTTTACAGTTAGGCTCTACACTTGGGTTCTACAATTGAGTTCTACAGTTTGGTTTTACAGTTAGGCTCTACACTTGGGTTCTACAATTGAGTTCTACAGTTGGGTTCTACAGTAAGGTTCTACAGTTGAGTTCTACAGTTGAGTTCTATTGTTGAGTTCTATAGTTGGGTTCTACAGTTAGGCTCTACAGTTGGGTTCTACGATTAGGTTCTACAGTTGAGTTATATAGTTGGGCTCTACAGTTGGGTTCTAAAGTTGAGTTCTACGGTTTGGTTTTACAGTTAGGCTCTACAGTTAGGCTCTACAGTTGAGTTCTACGGTTAGGTTCTACAGTTGAGTTCTACAGTTTGGTTCTACAGTTAGGCTCTACAGTTAGGCTCTACACTTTGGTTCTACAATTGAGTTCTACAGTTAGGTTCTACAGTAAGGTTCTACAGTTGAGTTCTACAGTTGAGTTCTATTGTTGAGTTCTATAGTTGGGTTCTACAGTTAGGCTCTACAGTTAGGCTCTACAGTTGGGTTCTACGATTAGGTTCTACAGTTGAGTTATATAGTTGGGCTCTACAGTTAGGTTCTACAGTTGAGTTCAACAGTTTGGTTTTACAGTTAGGCTCTACAGTTAGGCTCTACAGTTGAGTTCTACGGTTAGGTTCTACAGTTGAGTTCTGCAGTTTGGTTCTACAGTTAGGCTCTACAGTTAGGCTCTACACTTGGGTTCTACGATAAGGTTCTACAGTTGAGTTCTATAGTTGGGCTCTACAGTTGGGTTCTACAGTTGAGTTCTACGGTTAGGTTCTACAGTTGAGTTCAACAGTTTGGTTTTACAGTTAGGCTCTACAGTTAGGCTCTACAGTTGAGTTCTACAGTTAGGTTCTACAGTTGAGTTCTACAGTTAGGTTCTACAGTTGAGTTCAACAGTTTGGTTTTACAGTTAGGCTCTACAGTTAGGCTCTACAGTTGAGTTCTACAGTTAGGCTCTACAGTTGAGTTCTACAGTTAGGTTCTACAGTTGAGTTCTACAGTTAGGCTCTACGGTTAGGTTCTACAGTTGAGTTCAACAGTTTGGTTTTACAGTTAGGCTCTACAGTTAGACTCTACAGTTGGGTTCTACGATTAGGTTCTACAGTTGAGTTCTATAGTTGGGCTCTACAGTTGGGTTCTACAGTTGAGTTCTACGGTTAGGTTCTACAGTTGAGTTCAACAGTTTGGTTTTACAGTTAGGCTCTACAGTTAGGCTCTACAGTTGAGTTCTACAGTTAGGTTCTACAGTTGAGTTCTACAGTTAGGCTCTACGGTTAGGTTCTACAGTTGAGTTCAAAAGTTTGGTTCTACAGTTAGGCTCTACAGTTAGGCTCTACACTTGGGTTCTACAATTGAGTTCTAGAGTTTGGTTTTACAGTTAGGCTCTACACTTGGGTTCTACAATTGAGTTCTACAGTTTGGTTTTACAGTTAGGCTCTACACTTGGGTTCTACAATTGAGTTCTACAGTTTGGTTTTACAGTTAGGCTCTACACTTGGGTTCTACAATTGAGTTCTACAGTTTGGTTTTACAGTTAGGCTCTACACTTGGGTTCTACAATTGAGTTCTACAGTTGGGTTCTACAGTAAGGTTCTACAGTTGAGTTCTACAGTTGAGTTCTATTGTTGAGTTCTATAGTTGGGTTCTACAGTTAGGCTCTACAGTTGGGTTCTACGATTAGGTTCTACAGTTGAGTTCTACAGTTAGGCTCTACGGTTAGGTTCTACAGTTGAGTTCAACAGTTTGGTTTTACAGTTAGGCTCTACAGTTAGACTCTACAGTTGGGTTCTACGATTAGGTTCTACAGTTGAGTTCTATAGTTGGGCTCTACAGTTGGGTTCTACAGTTGAGTTCTACGGTTAGGTTCTACAGTTGAATTCAACAGTTTGGTTTTACAGTTAGGCTCTACAGTTAGGCTCTACAGTTGAGTTCTACAGTTAGGTTCTACAGTTGAGTTCTACAGTTAGGCTCTACGGTTAGGTTCTACAGTTGAGTTCAACAGTTTGGTTCTACAGTTAGGCTCTACAGTTAGGCTCTACACTTGGGTTCTACAATTGAGTTCTACAGTTTGGTTTTACAGTTAGGCTCTAAACTTGGGTTCTACAATTGAGTTCTACAGTTTGGTTTTACAGTTAGGCTCTACACTTGGGTTCTACAATTGAGTTCTAGAGTTTGGTTTTACAGTTAGGCTCTACACTTGGGTTCTACAATTGAGTTCTACAGTTTGGTTTTACAGTTAGGCTCTACACTTGGGTTCTACAATTGAGTTCTACAGTTGGGTTCTACAGTAAGGTTCTACAGTTGAGTTCTACAGTTGAGTTCTATTGTTGAGTTCTATAGTTGGGTTCTACAGTTAGGCTCTACAGTTGGGTTCTACGATTAGGTTCTACAGTTGAGTTATATAGTTGGGCTCTACAGTTGGGTTCTAAAGTTGAGTTCTACGGTTTGGTTTTACAGTTAGGCTCTACAGTTAGGCTCTACAGTTGAGTTCTACGGTTAGGTTCTACAGTTGAGTTCTACAGTTTGGTTCTACAGTTAGGCTCTACAGTTAGGCTCTACACTTTGGTTCTACAATTGAGTTCTACAGTTAGGTTCTACAGTTAGGCTCTACAGTTGGGTTCTACGATTAGGTTCTACAGTTGAGTTATATAGTTGGGCTCTACAGTTAGGTTCTACAGTTGAGTTCAACAGTTTGGTTTTACAGTTAGGCTCTACAGTTAGGCTCTACAGTTGAGTTCTACGGTTAGGTTCTACAGTTGAGTTCTACAGTTTGGTTCTACAGTTAGGCTCTACAGTTAGGCTCTACACTTGGGTTCTACGATTAGGTTCTACAGTTGAGTTCTATAGTTGGGGTCTACAGTTGGGTTCTACAGTTGAGTTCTACGGTTAGGTTCTACAGTTAGGCTCTACAGTTAGGCTCTACACTTGGGTTCTACGATTAGGTTCTACAGTTGAGTTCTATAGTTGGGCTCTACAGTTGGGTTCTACAGTTGAGTTCTACGGTTAGGTTCTACAGTTGAGTTCAACAGTTTGGTTTTACAGTTAGGCTCTACAGTTAGGCTCTACAGTTGAGTTCTACAGTTAGGTTCTACAGTTGAGTTCTACAGTTAGGTTCTACAGTTGAGTTCAACAGTTTGGTTTTACAGTTAGGCTCTACAGTTAGGCTCTACAGTTGGGTTCTACAGTTAGGCTCTACAGTTGAGTTCTACAGTTAGGTTCTACAGTTGAGTTCTACAGTTAGGCTCTACGGTTAGGTTCTACAGTTGAGTTCAACAGTTTGGTTTTACAGTTAGGCTCTACAGTTAGACTCTACAGTTGGGTTCTACGATTAGGTTCTACAGTTGAGTTCTATAGTTGGGCTCTACAGTTGGGTTCTACAGTTGAGTTCTACGGTTAGGTTCTACAGTTGAGTTCAACAGTTTGGTTTTACAGTTAGGCTCTACAGTTAGGCTCTACAGTTGAGTTCTACAGTTAGGTTCTACAGTTGAGTTCTACAGTTAGGCTCTACGGTTAGGTTCTACAGTTGAGTTCAACAGTTTGGTTTTACAGTTAGGCTCTACAGTTAGACTCTACAGTTGAGTTCTACAGTTGAGTTCTACAGTTAGGTTCTACAGTTGAGTTCTACAGTTAGGTTCTACTGGGTACTGATAATGAATGAATTATTTCATTCAGGTGTGTTGAAACTGAGACATGTCTAAAAGTTGCAGAACTGGAGTTTGAGACTATTGCTCTTAAACTTTGAGCTACAGATGAAACTAATACGACTGAGGGTGGAGAACTCTAAAGGACAAGTCCTGGATTGGAGCCTGAAACTGACTGTTTGTTTACTGTAGAGGAAAAGGCTGCTTTCCACTCCCATCAAACGCAGACAGAAAGGCTGGATGTTGGGAATGATGCTGAATCCTTATAGAAAGATCTGACAAGGTGTAAAGCTGCTGCAGCCTGAACATGGTAGAACCATCTGCTCAACAAACAGGGTGGGTTTGGGTCTCCATGGAGCACTGAAAGCACTAAGGGTTTCTCAGCACTATTAGCAGTTCTCCTGGTTTCTGAAGGTCTTTAAAGGTTTTCTTTGAGGGGTTTTCACTCAGTTTCTGTCCAGGACCTGATCCTGGGTCTGATCCTGAATCTGAAGTTTCAGGCCTACAGACCGTCCGTCCTTCCATCCATCCATCGAGCCAGCAGTTCTGTTCCTCATAGAATTCTAGATTTTCACAGGCTCAGATGAGACAAACTGTCCTTCCAAGTGGGAACAGTCCTACAACCTTCCTACGGTATTCCTAATGAATTGTCTAAATGAGATTCCCAAACCATTTCCTTTTCCCTGCAGTGGAGGAGAACTGTTGATATTTTTTAATGCCAGTGAAGTTCTTCATATTGAGTCCCTGAGTAGGAGGTGAGAGGTGGAATGTAGGTGAACCAGAAAATCCTGAGCTAGTTTTCAGCTAATAGTTAAGTTGTTTCTAAGCTAAGTGTCTAATGAGTCAGCACTGGTTTCTCTAGGTCAGGCAAACAAAACATTCCTGTGAAAACGCTTCAAACCTGGAATAAAACTGGCTACAACCTCAGCCAAGCAGCCACAGAACTGTACTGGACAGACTCAAGAACGCTCTGAGTTCTGCTCTGTGTTTGCTCTCGGTTTGCCCTTTTGGTATCTTTAAAGTTGTGTTTTGTCATTTTCAGGAGGCCAGATGAACCGGTCTCAGGATCATCCATCAGGACATCGAGCCCTGTTTCTTTGGTCTTCAAGCCCAGCCTCGTCCATCGCTCCCCTTCTCCTCTCAGATCCGCCGCCACCTCCTCAGTCCGAGCAACTCCCTGCTCCTCACCCTTCAGGATCATCCCTGCATCCTCTCCCACTCCACCATCTCCTGCAGGCTTCACCTCGGCTCTGTCCTGTTTGTCCCCCACTCCTTCCTCTGTTTCCTCTGGAAGAACCCCAACTTCATCAAGAGAACCACCTTCCTCCCCAACTCCTCCACCCACTTTCCATTCTCCCACATCTTCCTCCTCAGCTTTCACCAGATCTTTAGCTGCCTCCCACATCAGCCAGTCTATCAGTCAGAGTATATCCCGCCAAATTCCGACCATAAAACTGGTGAACCAGAGCCCCTCCTCCACGCCGGACCTGCTGCGGCGCACCCCTTCACCCAACCCTCCATATCCCCAGCTGGGGTGCGCTAAAGATGGGTACCAACCTCCAAGATGTCCGCCATCCTCTCTACGATCCACATGTCTGTCTCCATCTTCTTCACCGCGGCCCTCCTTCCTTCACTCCAAAGCTGTTTCGCCACAGCTTGGCAAAAAGAACAACAACAACAACAACAACGCTGGGTGTGTAGGTGGCGCTGTTAGTAACGGCGGCACAGAACCCCACCAAAGACACTATCCTCTGTGGTCCCACAATCGCGTAGCGCGGCCGTTTTCTGCATCTGAACCCAGCTCACGTGTTCAGTCTCCAACTCCCTCCCCAACTCCAGCATCGTTTGTCCGCCTCTGCTCCCCACCGCCACAGCATAATTACTCCTCCCCCATGGCGAACAAACCCCCCCACCCTCGCAGCTCACGGGTTGGAGGGTCCCACAACCCTCTTGACCTCCGTCTGGACCTACCCAGGGCTTCCTTTGACGGGGATTTTCCCCAGATACTCTCCCCTCCTCCTATTGGTGTGCCCGTTTGGACCAGTAACATAGCCGCGCCTCAACCTAGGAACCCTCGACTTTCAGCTTCCCCTTCATTGTTTCCATCCACTTCTTCTTCAGGCTCCCAAACATTCAGGATTTCTTCCCAAACCGTCCGTAGGCCCCTTTCTTCCACCCTGGCGGACAGACCTTCCAGTCCGGCCCGCAGCAACGGGAGCGCACTGCGTCGTTCTTGGGCAGACCTCGGCCAAAGATCCTTCCAGCAGGAGTCATATCCGATCAGTCCGATCAGCGGGAGGTCCTCCCACAGCAGCTCCCCGTCTTGCCTTAGCCCCCGAGCCGGGCTGCAATCCCCCCTCTCCCCCATCAGGTTCACCCCCGGTAAGGGCGCCATTAGCGGGCAACATTTCACCAGCGTACCCTGGCCGGATGTCCGAGAGCTGTCAAGCAAATACAACGGAAATGATAGTCCGGAAACAAGTGTGACTCCCACTGGTTCTGTGTCTCCAGTACACCTGATCCCCTCCCCAGGTCCAGCAGACGGTCCGGTTAAGTGGGGCGACCCAGAACCGGAGGAGGGGACATGTCGCTCTCAGCTAATCCGTGCTTACGTCGCCCGACCCTCCCACCAGCAAACCGTCTCCTCTTCCTCATGCCTGATCTTCTCCTCCCCTCCACCTGAGTCACAGCAGCACTCCAACCTCCAGGTCCAGAGACGACCTCAGCCCACCGCCTCACCCCCTGCTTCCCCCGCACCTCTGAGGTCGTCTCCTTCGTACAAACAGGGCATCCAGAAGGCCAGCTATGCCACCACGGTGAACCTCCAGATTGCCGGCACTGGCCGAATAACCTCATTCAGCACCGCCCAAGTCAGCTTGACCCAAACTCTGCAGGGTGGAACCAGGAGCAGACGGCTAGAAGAGTGAGCATCAGCGGACTCTCACTGGTTCCTGGGAGGATCGACAGGCCGTGAAGGGAGGAACGGCGGATCTAATGAGAACAAGCAGACACACGGGGACAGAGAGATTTAGGACTAGATCTTCTTTAGCTGCTGGTCCAGACCTTCTGGATCTGGTCCTGCTCTGGACTTCAGAACTTCTACTGGTGCAATCTGACTCCAGTCGGTCCAAACACAATGACGTTTGATCCGGACTCTGAGATCCCAGGATTCTGGATCGTCATACTAAAGAGGACCTTTTGGATCGGAAGTGATTTTCTTGCACATGGATCACGTGGCTTCTGGACATTTGGGGTCCAAAGACAACCTAGACATCCAAAAGCTGGTCATGAAGAATTATGGACGTGTTGAAAGTTGATTTCGTGCAGAGTTGAAGATTTCCTGGAGGTGAAATTAACGTTTTAATGTTGGACAGCAGGACGACCTCTGATAGGTTGAAGGTCCAGAATGGAACCCACAGCTTGGTGTTATTTTATTGACTTTATGAGGTGTTCTGTAATAACCTGTATCTGTTTATTCCTGTTTTTATTTATGAAGTTATTCTCCTCCTCTTTTAGCACTTAATCTCCTTAAAGTGGTGTTGATGTTTTTGCACAGCGTCCATCTTTGAAACGACGCGTCTGCAGGTTCTCACTGACCTTCAGACCAAACCTGTTGCTGTTTCCGGTTCTGTGTTGCTTTCGGCGCTGCCGTCCAAATCTTCTAGTTCGTAAAGATGTTCCCACACATCCCCCAGCTGAGTGCTAAATACTGTTGGTGTATGATGGAAACCAACAGTATTTAGTAACAGTAATGCACAGATTGTTCTGATCCAATGGAGGTTTGATGTCTGCAGACGGTTCGAGGCGAACTGGGAGGATCTTAGAGGACTGAAATGAAAACTCATATCTCTGTTTTCAGTGTCTCATCGGTTCCCTTGATACAGTATGTGACAGATGTGTGCTAATCTCATGCATCTGTCACACATGCAGACGTGTGACAGATGCGTGAGATTAGCCCCATATGGATGCGCTTCACCTGTCAGCGCTGCACCACCTGCGTGCCGCGACACGCCTCGCCCCCAGCTAAAGCTGTTGTGGCTGAGGATCCGAATTCTGCAGCTGATAATCCTTTTAGAGGACACAGAACCGTGATGCTCTGATAACATGCAGCAGTTTCAGTTTTATTTGACATCTGATGAACTTTGACCTACAGCTAGGGGCCCGGTTCTGGTTTCCTGGTTACCGTCTCTGCTTACAGATGCTGGTTATTAATAAACTGACAGATTTAAACTCCTGAAGTCTGGTTGTTCTGACAGTTGTTGCAAGGGCATTACTGACATTAAATCTGTTTTATTCCAATATTTCATGTTTTTAATGGTTTTCATTCACAAACTAAACATTCATTGGGTTGGCTGACAGAAAACAGAAAAGCTGGTTCTGCTGCAGGTAAATAGTCTCGACCAGGAGCTTCTGATTGGACCAGCAGTGGGATCGCCTGCTGCAGAGAAGACAGGTAAGAGTTTAAATAAGAAAGAGGTCCGGTTCTGATTTTCATATTGGTTTTTATTCTGGTTTTGAACTTTTTGAACTAATAAGGTGGATAGCTATTTAGTTCAAAGCTAATTATGTAGTTTGAAGCTAACTATTTAGCTTGCTAACTATTTAGTTTGCAAACTATTTAGTACAAAGCTAAATATTTAGCTTGCTAACTATGTAGTTAAAAGCTAACTACTTCGTTTGCTAACTAGTTTGATGCTAATTATGTAGTTTGAAGCTAAATATTTCGCTTGCTAAATATGTAATTAAAAGCTAACTACTTCAATTGCTAACTATTTAGCTCAAAGCTAACTATGTAGTTTGAAGCTAAATATTTAGCTTGCTAACTATGTAGTTTGAAGCTGAATATTTAGCATGCTAACTACGTAGTTAAAAGCTAACTACTTCGTTTGCTAACTAGTTCGATCCTAAGTATGTAGTTTGAAGCTAAATATTTAGCTTGCTAACTATGTAGTTTGAAGCTAAATATTTAGCATGCTAACTACGTAGTTAAAAGCTAACTACTTTGTTTGCTAACTATTTAGTTCGATGCTAATTATGTAGTTAGCAAGCTAAATATTTAGCTTGCTAACTATTTACTTTGAAGCTAAATATTTAGCATGCTAACTACGTAGTTAAAAGCTAACTACTTCGTTTGCTAACTAGTTCGATGCTAACTATGTAGTTTGAAGCTAAATATTTAGCTTGCTAAATATGTAGTTTGAAGCTAAATATTTAGCTTGCTAACTATGTAGTTTGAAGCTAAATATTTAGCATGCTAACTACGTAGTTAAAAGCTAACTACTTCGTTTGCTAACTAGTTCGATGCTAACTGTAGTTTGAAGCTAAATATTTAGCTTGCTAACTATGTAGTTTGAAGCTAAATATTTAGCTTGCTAAATATGTAGTTAAAAGCTAACTACTTCACTTGCTAAGTATTTAGTTCAAAGCTAACTATGTAGTCCATCCATCCATCCATCCATCATCTTCCGCTTATCCGGGGTCGGGTCGCGGGGGCAGCAGTTTAAGCAAGGACACCCAGACTTCCCTCTCCCCAGCCACTTGTTCCAGCTCCTCGGATTCCTCCTGAGGAGTTTCCAGGCCAGCCGAGAAACATCGTCCCTCCAACGTGTCCTGGGTCTTTCCTTGGGCCTCCTCCCAGTGGGACGTGCCCGGAACACCTCACCAGGGAGGCGTCCATCCTGACTAGATGCCCGAGGCACCTCAACTGACTCCTCTCGATGTGGAGGAGCAGCGGCTCTACAATGAGGCCCCTCCGGATGACCTAAATATGTAGTTTGAAGCTAAATATTTCCCTTTCTATCTATTTAGTTCAAAGCTAACTATGTAGTTTGAAGCTAAATATTTAGCTTGCTAACTATTTAGTTCGAAGCTAACTATGTAGTTTGAAGCTAAATAGTTAGCTTGCTAACTATTTAGTTCGAAGCTAACTATGTAGTTTGAAGCTAAATAGTTAGCTTGCTAACTATTTAGTTCGAAGCTAACTATGTAGTTTGAAGCTAAATATTTAGCTTGCTAACTATTTACTTTGAAGCTAACAATTTGTTCAAAGCTAAATATTTATGTTGCTAACGAAATATTTAGTTTTAAACTGCCATTTATAAATGAATAAATAACCTGGATGCAATGATGACTGAAAAATGAACCCCATACGTTCTCTTATGACAGGCTAAATAATCTAAATTATTGCTGTTAATTGTTGACTGTGTAACTTCACTAACGGCACCCCATATTATGCAGAGTGAGTGGGCCCCAAATAGGGAAAATAAGCAAAGCCCACATGGGGCCCATCTGTTAGTTCTGTGTGGATACAAGGGGACCACTGAGGGCCCTTAAAGTGTCCATCTCTGTCTCTGTACTTCAGAAGGAACAGAACATTTAATTTAATTAACAGATTATTTTATGGTTTTTTTTCTACAGTTCAGTTTATTAATTGTTAGTTCTCGCCAGGCTGGGATGAGAAATCTGTTCAGCAGCAGCAGCAGCGTAATGTGGGAAAAATGTTTTTTTTTTTTTTTCTTTTGAAGGTGTCGAAAAAAATAGACAGGAAATGACATTACTGCCTACTAATGTTCTGAGGAGGAGGAGGAGGGAGGAAGAGGAGGAGGAGGAATGGGAGGAGTGAGAAAGTAAAAACTGCAGAGGAAAAGTGACAGAGTAAAACGGTAGTGAAACTTTCTGCAGAAAGTTATTCTCCAAGCTGTCTCTCCTGGGACAACACATGAAGACAGAGAGGACAGCAGACCTCTGGCTGTGGAGAGGACATCCACACCTTGTGTATGAAACTTTAAACAGAAGCTGGGTTTTCCTGGAGGGATGAGCCTGAAAGAGATTTTTCTTCCTCTGTCCAGCTGAAGAAGCTTCCTCCTGTTGTGGGATTGAACTGGACAAGCTGTGGGATTACTGGGACGGGTCTGGATGTGGAAGCGAGGGTCTGCAGGTGTTTGAGGACGATGCCATGCAGATGATGCTTCTGCTGCTCGTGCCATGCTGAGAGGCGGTTCAGCTCTCGCGACTGTGTTTCTGTACTCTGTGTGTCTGGTCGTGGTGCCGACCCAATCAGCACTAAAACATCGCTGTTTTAAAGACCTCATCCCCAAGGTGGACTCCCTCATAAAGGCACCGTTCAGCCAGGTAAGACCCGGACCTCCACTGGGGCCTCAGGGTTCT
The DNA here is from genome assembly GCA_963556495.2 of Valencia hispanica. Lineage (NCBI taxonomy): Eukaryota > Metazoa > Chordata > Actinopteri > Cyprinodontiformes > Valenciidae > Valencia > Valencia hispanica. The sequence continues at coordinate 2,410,522 of OY747700.1, read as the reverse complement.
GCAGGTTTATCTTCAGCCATGAAACAATTACACAGTCATTTATCAGCTGCTATCTCTATAGAGGTACGTTCAGGTGAATGAGTTATAGCTTATGAACTCAGAGAGGAGCAAAGATCAGCCCAGACTCTCAGGACCATGCTGATGTGTTGGACCGAACCGGGTCTGTTCTTTATGAAATGAATCCATCCAGACATAAACCAGAATCCAACGGTCCAGCTTGGCAGAATCTGGTCCACATGGAGCCCACTCTGGTAGGGATCAATGTGGGTTTATCTGGAGGGGGGGGTCAGTTTGGGTTCTGACCCGGTGTTGGAACCAGTGGGAACCAAAGACCACAGGCAGGTTAGCATCTCTATAGCCAGCTGAGCTGATTTAAAACTATCAGATAAGCTTGGAAGAACTGCCACCAAGTGTGCCCTCTAGTGGCTGTTGGAAACATTGCAGTTTCTCTGTCTGGATTCAGTTTAATCCACGTTTTAAACACATGTTTAAACAGAACTCTGGTCTCAGTCTGCAGCAACACTCAGAGTTAATATGTCGCTAATGTGTAGCCTCATAATTACTAAAATACGAAGGTGTCATGTAACAAAGTACAAATACTTCCTCACCTTACTTCAGTAGAAATTCAGGGTATTTATACTTCAGTGGAGTAATTATCTATTACCCTATATTTTTATTTCTACTCCTTAAATTTTGAAAAATAGCCTTGTTACTCCTATTTCATTTCCGCTTTGAAGAACTTATTCAGAAGAATCGATAAAGTGAGTTAAGCATCTACCATCCTGACACCCTATTGGTTCAGTCGCACACTCGCTCACAATGTTGCATAATTAACCGTTTTATTGACGCTCAGACATTTTAAACTTTACGCACAGGTAAGTCCAGGTAACCGAATCAATCATGAGGGCATCATCTCAGACCTGGACATCGTCCTCTATGCGTCTCGCTAGCCGGGAGCTGACAGTCCGTTAAAGAGGTACTGAGGCTTTTGGAGTGCGTCGCTCCCAAGAGTCCGGTTAATGCTGGGGGATTTTCCTCCCGCTGAAGAGATAGCTTGTGGGTCAGGAAACGGCTTGTTCAGAGAGTCTTTCCGACTTCTGATCAGTTCAGATGAAGAAATGTTCCCTGATTTCTAAACTTTGTTAGAAGTTGCGCTTTAGTTCTAGTCGAGGCAAAGATCTAAACCCGAACATCACAATTACCTCGGCAGCAATCCCATAAAAATATTTGATTACTCACATTTCAGTTCAATGCAAACCAGGAGGAGCTTTTGTTACTTTTGCTTTTATAATCTAAGTAGTTTTGAATCCAACAATCCATCCATCCATCCATCCATCTGTCCATCCATCTAACCAACCAACCATCCATCCATCCATCCATCCATCTAACCAACCAACCATCCATCCATCCATCCATCCATCTAACCAACCAACCATCCATCCATCCAGCCATCCATCCATCTGTTCATCCATCCATCCATCTGTCATCCATCTAACCAACCAACCATCCATCCATCCATCCATCCATCTAACCAACCAACCATCCATCCATCCAGCCATCCATCCATCTGTTCATCCATCCATCCATCTGTCATCCATCTAACCAACCAACCATCCATCCATCCATCATCCATCCATCTGTTAATCCATCCATCCATCCATCTAACCAACCAACCATCCATCCATCCATCATCAATCCATCTATCTATCCATCCATCTGTCCATCCATCATCCATCTGTCCATCTATCCGTCCATCCATCCATCCATCCATCCATGGGTTAGTCCATCCATCCATCCATCCATCCATCTGTCCATCCATCTAACCAACCAACCAACCATCCATCCATCCATCATCAATCCATCCATCTATCCATCCATCTGTCCATCCATCATCCATCCGTCCATCCATCCATCCATCCATCCATCCATGTGTTCATCCATCCATCATCCATCCATCCATCCATCCATCCATCTGTCCATCCATCCATCATCCATCCATCTGTCCATCCATCCATCTGTTCATTCATCCATCCATCTGTCCATCCATCCATCTGTTCATCCATCTGTTCATCCATCCATCTGTTCATCCATCCATCCACCCATCCGTTCATCCATCCATCCATACATCTGTCCATCCATCATCCATCCACCTGTCCATCCAGCCATCTGTCCATCCATCCATCCATCCATCCATCCATCCATCCATCCATCCATCATCCATCCATCCATCCATCCATCTGTTCATCCATCCATCTGTTCATCCATCCATCTGTCCATCCATCCATCATCAATCCATCCATCTATCTATCCATCCGTCATCCATCCGTCCATCCATCCATCATTCTGTCCGTCCATCCATCCATCCATCCATCCATCCATCCATCCATCCATCAATCCATCAATCCATCCATCTGTTCATCCATCCAGCCATCTGTCCATCCATCCGTCCATCCATCCATCCATCCATCCATCCATTCATCCGTCCATCCATCAATCCATCCATCCATTCATCCGTCCATCAATTCAATTCAATTCAATTCAATTAAATTTATTTATATAGCGCCGATTCACAACAGATGTCATCTCAAGGCACTTAACAAGAAGTAATTTCAATACATTTATACAAACATTCCAATCAGTTAAAAAGTTTCCTATTTAAGGAATCCCAGCAGATTGCGTCAGTCATTGGCGTGAGGTTGGGCCCCGTTGATGCAGACTTTCCAACCACAGCAATCCTTCAGCAATCCCTCATACTGAGCAAGCATGTAGCGACGGTGGAGAGGAAAAACTCCCCTTTAACAGGAAGAAACCTCCAACAGAACCAGGCTCAGTAGGAGCGGCCATCTGCCACGACCGTCTGGGGGTTTGAGAAGACAGAGCAGAACACAGAAGGAACAGAAGATCTGATATAAGAGAACTTTCTATGTTACAGAAAGTAAAAAGTTGATAACAGGACACAGTGGATGTTCAGTTACTGGGAGGATCATCCCAGTCGATGCCCCCCGTCCAACAGGGCATTGCA
>OY747700.1:1645000-1655000 GCA_963556495.2 Valencia hispanica | reverse complement strand
CTCCGACCTTCAGCTTCACCTGCAGCAACGCTGAGCAACAACGGCTCGTCTGCAGCATCGTCAGATCTGCTGCTTTAACTGGGTTCCTGCACTGGTCCGCTTTGAATGTCCAGGGTTCTTCATTCAAACCACAAGGTTTGATCCGACAGGCAGATATTTACCTCTATCGCTACAACTCGGATTTATTTGTTCATTTCCAAACATTCCTGCATCCAGTCTGTAAGAAATTCCCCTAAAAATGGGATTAATCATAAAAAGGTGATAAGAAAAACAAAGCTGAAGGAAATATTTAAAGGGATATTCCACCTCTAAGCCAACATTGTCTTTTGCCATATTCCCCAGAGTTATATAAGTGAGAAAAAAGCATTTTATAACCAGCTCCGTAATTCTCCCGATCTGGCAGCAGTCTGTTTGCTTTAGCTTAGCATAAAACAATGAAGTGAATGGTACCCAATAGCATTTTGTTTATAAAAAGTGATTCAAATTAATCAATAATGATCGTAATTTTTACTGGAGAACTCAATAATCATATCGACTGCAAATGAAAAGTAAGAAGTAGCACCAAGGAATTACAGGAGCTGATTTAGATGTGGGACTAGATTACGACAAAGCACCACTCTGTAAGCCGCTGCTGCAAGGCGGAAGGATACGACGCAGCGGTCCCTAAAGCCACCTGCTACCAGATCGGGAGAATCACGAATTTTGTTATAAAATGCTTTTTTCTCACTTATCTAACACTGGGGAATATAGCAAAAGACACATTTTGGCTTAGAGGTGGAATATCCCTTTAAGACATGTTGGCAGTCAGGGGGTAAAACATGTTAAGGTGCTCAGCAGTAAAAAACCACAGAAGAAGTCTTGAGTTTAGAGCTGGACTGTTTCCGAGGTCAGCCTGGATGTTTCCTGTGTAAATCTGTTTTTTTGAGGCCTTTAAGCTGGATTGTGTGTAGTGACCCTGGTCCTCCACACAGACCAACACTAATAAGGACGTTCTGTGGAATCAAACGGGAGGAAGAGGAGAAGATGCTTGTAGAAAAGCTTCTGTTGGTGAAGATAGCTTCAGGATGCCTCCTACACGGAGAACCAGTGTCAGCCAATCCTCCACACAATCGCTCGTTAGATCGTGACGGTTCTGGAGGTTTCTTCCAGGATCTCTGATCTTCAGCTTCCAGGCAGAGAAGAAGTCTGTTTCAGAAAAACACAGTGGTGCCACATAGCTGCAAAGAGGAGCCTTTAGTCATTCATGAGGGGTGAATATTATAATCAAGCTTGGCGGCTCGATTAGAGTATAATATTCTCACCACGGCGCCACGGCGTCGACGTCACGGCGTCACGGCGCCACGGCGCGTTGGTAGGACACACGGCGTTACCCTGATGTGCCACTACAGCCTGTCTTTTTGTAACAGGCTCCTCTTATGAAGAATGTCTCGGCTCAGTTCAGCATTCATCCTTCCAGAACCATCTACTGAAGAACAGGCCAACACCATGAGGAAGAGCAGAACCAGACATTCTGTGTCCAATGAGATCCAAAGAGATGAACGTTGGTCTCGTCTCCCCGTCCTCTGCTAGGATCTTAACGACTCGTCCAAACGTTCCAGAAGCCTTTTCTTCAGCAGTGATCCAAGGAATGGACTCTTCCTGCTGCTTCCAGGAACTTTCTCAAGCTGAGGTCTGTCAGAACCTTGTGAGGAGCAGCTGGCTGGTTGATGGAGAAACGATCTGCTCACTAGAGGGGAACAGGAGCCTTTAAATAGGCCGTCAGTTTGCTCTGATTGTTTTCTTTATGTGTTCAATAATTATTCCCTGTCGATTATCATTAAAATATTTACTGGGGAGGAAGTTTGACACCTTCTCTTTATTGTGAATGTCTGGGTGGACTGAGGGAAGATGGACGCCTCGCTGACGGAGGCTGAATGGTTTTAAAAAGCGCAGAGCAGATTAAATCCAGTCCGGTCCAATCCGCCCCGGTCTGTCGACACACAATGATGGACAGAACCAATCAGCTGATCAGTCAGAACCGGACGGGTTCTTCTTCTGTCCATGCAAACACAAACACCGTCCCAGAATCAGCAGCTTTAGAACCAGAACCAGCTGCTTTAGAAGCAGTATCAGCTGCTTTAGAAACAGAACGAGCAGCTTCAGAACCAGAACCAGCTGCCTTAAAACCAGAACTCGCTGTTGTACATCCAGCTGCTTTAGAACCAGAACTAATCAGAACCAGCTGCCTTAGAACCTGAACTAATCAGAACTAGCGGCCTTAGAACCAGAACCAGTGCCTTAGAACCAGAACCAGCAGCTTTAGAACCAGAACTTGCTGTTGTAGAACCAGCTGCTTTAGAAACAGAACTAATCAGAACCAGCTGCCTTAGAACCAGATCCAGCTGCCTTAGAACCAGAACTAATCAGAACTAGCTGCCTTAGAACCAGAACCAGCAGCTTTAGAACCAGAACTTGCTGTTGTAGAACCAGCTGCTTTAGAAACAGAACCAGCTGCTTTAGAACCAGAACTAATCAGAACCAGCTGCCTTAGAACCAGATCCAGCTGCCTTAGAACCAGAACTAATCAGAACTAGCGGCCTTAGAACCAGAACCAGCTGCCTTAGAACCAGAACCAGCAGCTTTAGAACCAGAACTAGCAGATTTAGAATCAGAACTAGCAGTTTTAGAACCAGAATCAGCAGCTTCAGAACCAGAACTAGCAGTTTTAGAACCAGAACTAGCAGCTTTAGAATCAGAACTAGCAGCCTTAGAACCAGAACTAGCAGCCTTAGAACCAGAACCAGCAGCTTTAGAACCAGAACTAGCAGATTTAGAACCAGAACCAGCAGCTTTAGAACCAGAACTAGCAGTTTTAGAACCAGAACTAGCAGCTTTAGAATCAGAACTAGCAGCCTTAGAACCAGAACTAGCAGCCTTAGAACCAGAACCAGCAGCTTTAGAACCAGAACTAGCAGATTTAGAACCATAACCAGCATATTTAGAACCAGAACTAGCAGCTTTAGAATCAGAACTAGCAGTTTTAGAACCAGAACCAGCTGCCTTAGAACCAGAACCAGCAGCTTTAGAACCAGAACTAGCAGATTTAGAACCAGAACCAGCAGCTTTAGAACCAGAACTAGCAGTTTTAGAACCAGAACTAGCAGCTTTAGAATCAGAACTAGCAGCCTTAGAACCAGAACTAGCAGCCTTAGAACCAGAACCAGCAGCTTTAGAACCAGAACTAGCAGATTTAGAACCATAACCAGCATATTTAGAACCAGAACTAGCAGCTTTAGAATCAGAACTAGCAGTTTTAGAACCAGAACCAGCTGCCTTAGAACCAGAACCAGCAGCTTTAGAACCAGAACTAGCAGATTTAGAACCAGAACCAGCAGCTTTAGAACCAGAACTAGCAGCTTTAGAACCCGAACTAGCAGATTTAGAACCAGAACTAGCAGTTTTAGAACCAGAACCAGCTGCCTTAGAACCAGAACCAGCAGCTTTAGAACCAGAACTAGCAGATTTAGAACCAGAACCAGCAGCTTTAGAACCAGAACTAGCAGCTTTAGAACCCGAACTAGCAGATTTAGAACCAGAACTAGCAGTTTTAGAACCAGAACTAGCAGCTTTAGAATCAGAACTAACAGTTTTAGAACCAGAACTAGCAGCCTTAGAACCAGAACTAGCAGTTTTAGAACCAGAACTAGCAGCTTTAGAATCAGAACTAACAGTTTTAGAACCAGAACTAGCAGCCTTAGAACCAGAACTTGCAGCTTTCAAACCCCAACCAGCTTCTTTAGAACCACAGCCTGTCACTGAAACAGATCCCTTTATTGGGTCTGGATCAGCGACCCAGTTTTCTTCTTGTTGAAGACAAAAATGACTGATATAATTTCTGTAAGATGCTCTGGAAGAGCCCAGACCATCAATCCTCCACCGCCATGCTTGACAGTTGCTATGGGTTGATTTGCTGTGTTTGGTGTCCTCCAAACATGACCTTTAACCTGAGGCGTGTAGAGCTCTGGGGTTTCTGCTCATTTCTCTGAGTTTCACGCTCTGACCTTGGGCTGGGAAGTCTGAGGTGTTTTCCTCTCTGGAGGATGATGGACTTTAGATGAGACTCATTCAGACTTTATTCATGCATTTGGGATCATCTAAAGCAAATGCTTGTGTTCCATTTAGGGGTATCAGAGTGAAGGGGCTGAATACGATGCATACTCCTGATCTCTGTCCTCCTCAGGCCCGGCTGCAGAACCCTTCATCATGACAAAAGAGGAAAACGTGCAGGAGCAGGAGGAGGCCAGTGTTCAGAGGGAGGACGAGGAGGAGCTGACCGAGGAAGAGGAGGAAGAAGAAGAGGAGGAATATGAGCTAGAGGAGGGGAGAGCAGAGAACGAGGAGGAAGGGGAGCAAGAGGAAGAACGGGAGGAGCGAGAGGAGCAGGAGGAAGAGGAGGCTCCTCCGGCCGAACCGGTGGCTGAGCCCACGTCTGTTTCTGAGTACCAGAGTCCGATCCACGAGCCGCCCCGCCGGGCCATGGTCCACCCCTCGGCCCAGGCACCGCTACCCAAGGACTACGGTATGTCATACCACCTTAAATATGGCCTCACAGACGTCATACCACCTTAAATATGACCTCACAGACGTCATACCACCTTAAATACGACCTCACAGACGTCATACCACCTTAAATACGACCTCACAGACGTCATACCACCTTAAATATGACCTCACAGACGTCATACCACCTTAAATATGACCTCACAGACGTCATACCACCTTAAATTTGGCCTCACAGACGTCATACCACCTTAAATACGACCTCACAGACATCATACCACCTTAAATATGGCCTCACAGATGTCATACCACCTTAAATATGGCCTCACAGACGTCATACCACCTTAAATATGGCCTCACAGACGTCATACCACCTTAAATACGACCTCACAGACGTCATACCACCTTAAATACGGCCTCACAGACGTCATACCACCTTAAATACGACCTCACAGACGTCATACCACCTTAAATACGACCTCACAGACGTCATACCACCTTAAATACGACCTCACAGACGTCATACCACCTTAAATACGGCCTCACAGACGTCATACCACCTTAAATATGACCCCACAGACGTCATACCACCTTAAATATGACCTCACAGACGTCATACCACCTTAAATATGACCTCACAGACGTCATGCCACCTTAAATACGACCTCACAGACGTCATACCACCTTAAATGCGCCCTCAAAGACTTCATACCACCTTATATAAATGTTTATTAATTGAATTCATTAATTCATGCTGTTCATATTGTGTATTAATTCACGGATTCTGATCTGATGACAACAAAGTTCTGATTAAAGGTTGTTTCATGGAGCAGCTTCATGCAGCAGGTTGACCCCGTTAGAAAAGGAACAGAAAGAAAAATGTTGAACTAATCATTAAAAAAGTGTTTTTAGAAACATCTGTTCCGTTTGGTCCAGCTTTCAGTGGGTCAGGATCTGAACCAGAACCAACCAGAGCTACTCCTGTCTCTTTAAGAAAAACTGTGAACTAGCCCTTTACTGAGAGTTGGACATTAAACCACAGAGTGACGTTCCCATGATTCCAGCTCTTCTTGGTGTTCAGCTTCAAGTTGTTTTTGGCCCTCCATGCTGTGTGACCTTTGACCTTTTAGCTGAGACACCGTCTGCAGACAGAACCAGCTTATTAGGGTAAAGGAGGAAGAGTAGTGGGGGGAGCAGCCACCCTGTGGAGCACCGTTACTGATTAACCTCCTGTGGAGCGTTGTTAGTGAGGTTACAGTAAATAATTAACACCAATAATTTGGCTTATTTAACCATAAAATAAAAAGTGGGGGGTTCCTTTTTCTAAGTTATATTAGCATCTATGTTATTTCTTTGTTTATAAATGTCACAGTTTCAAACTAAATATTAAGTTAATTAAATATTTAGTTTGGAGCTAAATATATATTGTAGACTAAATATTTAGCTTCCAAACTATTTAGATGGCAAATTAAATATTTAGGTACAAACAGTGAATGAACAACATGGGGAATATATGACTTGTCCCATTTTTTCTCTCTTATGACTAAATAACCTAAATTATTATTATTAACTTCACTAACGGCGCTCCATGACCTCCAGCTTGATGCAGAGAAGACCTCCTTAGCTCCACCCATTACGACTCATGAAGGCGCTCAGCCGTTTGGTTCTGGTGGTTCTGGTCCCAGTGAGAGAAGATTAGAGTCAGATCTGCTGAAAACAGAAGTATAGGCTCACTGCTTTGTGACTGAGACAGAAACCTGGAGCGACCCGGTGTCCCGGTCCCGACCCGGTGTCCCGGTCCCGACCCGGTGTCCCGGTCCTGACCCGGTCCCAGCTGAGGCTTGCTGTTGACTCTTCCCTGATGCTTCCCTCTGCAGCGTTCACCTTCTTCGACCCAAACGACCCGGCTTGTCAGGAGATCCTGACGGATCCTCGGACCTCCATCCCAGAGCTGTTTGCCGTCGTCCGTCAGTGGGTTCCCCAGGTGCAGCACAAGATCGACGTCATCGGAAACGAGGTGAGAGAAAAGGTTCCTCCTGTTCAGGGTTCTGGGATGTTCTGGTCGTGTACCGGGTCACCTTCCAGTGAGCCGTTAAACTGGTTCTGATCATCAGGAGGAAAGTTTTCCTTCAGACTTTGGATCCTGGATCAGAAACTACAGAAACTAAGTTTGATCACAGAATCGTTTAGAAAAACCTGTTTCTGGAATATAGTCTGTCCAGAACCAGAACTTCTGGAGGACCGGTTCTGAAGGAAACCATGCTGGGCTGAACTGAGACTTCTCTGATCTGCACAGGTTCCCCAAATGTTTCTACTGTTCATCCATGGAATACAAATGACTGAAGTAAAGGTCGTTGTCTTCAATCATCATCAGTTTCCAGTAGCAGGTGTGATCCTGCTGTGATGTCACTTTACCTGCCAGGTGGAGGCGTGTCTTTGAGCATCACTGACTGTGGTTCATTGAACATTAGTTTCAGGGGATAAAAAGAATCACCGTATGGAAGTTTAATAAAGAACGTGTTACAGTAAAATGAGTGGAGCGCGATCGCTGCACTCTCCCTTCTAAAGGATGCGGATATCATCTGGCCGTTTAAGGACCCTGGACAGCTCCGTCCCAGCTGGCAGCCATCAGGACCCGCAATATAAGCTCATAAAGACAGGAAGTGTCCTGCTCTCTGATTGGACAGTGTGATCTGGCACCATCCAATCAGAGGAGTGTATAAAGACCGTGCCACAATTCACAACCGCAACTTCAGAGTCTCTCACGCAGTTTTCTGCTGCGCGTCTCAAAACAGGATGTTTGCAAAATAACTTATATTATTCTTTCAAATGCAAACCTTTATTTACAACCATGCAAACATCTTTCTGCACATTTGTAAACTTAACATTTTTGGGCAGATATTTTCTACCAGATTGCAGGACTTGATTTATGAAGTTGAACTGTGTAATGATGTGCAAACTTTATGAGCTTATATTGATGGATGACCTTTGACCCGCTGGGACACAGAACAGCTGTCTGGTCTGAGCCCATTTCATCGCACAGTACCGCAAAAAATCCTTTTACAGGTCGTGTTTTAAAGAAGTCGACTGTGCCGAAGACGTCGGTCATTACATCGTTTAGCTCTGGACTCGCATATAAGGAGAGACGCGCTTGATGCAGCCCTCTGTCTGTGCAGAGCCCTTCAAAGTCCCTGGACATGTCATAAATGCACCTGCCAATGGAATCAGCCAACTATTTTCCATATCTGAGGGTTTTTCTAGTCTCCAGTGTGGCAGCGGAGCTCGGATTCAGCCTCCAGAACAACATCCTAACCCCATGAGGAGATATCGGTCCGAGACAGAAACCTGAAACCTGAACGTGAGAATAACCTCTGCAGCGATCTGGTAGTGAGACGGTGAAGCCACAGCTGAGCTGGTCGTATTTCTGTTTCCATCTTTATATGTAGTTCATCAGTTCAGCTTGTTCGGATCATTTAAAATGAAAAATAAAATACTATTTAATATGTTATCATTTTACAAATTGACTAGTAAAAAACAGATTATGGATTTTTTTTTTCATTTATTTTTTACCCTGCAAAGATATGTAGCCTGACCTCTGGTGTTACTGGACAGAGGAATAAGTGGTAATGTTCTGGCTGCTGCTGTTGGAATCCGCCACAGCAGTAAATCCTCTATTATGGCGTGAGGTTTTTTACACTTTGCCACTCGGGTCGAAACGTCTTTTTGAGCTCTGTTGGTGGAATGAAACCACAGGGAAGGAAGTTCATTTCTTTGGTGTTTTATGCTCTGCTTTGCGTTTATGTGAGACTCTCATTAAAACCATTATGTGAGCAGTGTCCCCCCCCCACACCCGCTCTACTGGATCTGTGGTTTTAGGAACGTTTCGTCGGACTGTACCTTTAGAGCAGCGTTCAGTCACAAGATGGGACGGCTGCAGACAGACAGAGACGTGAGGAAAATACAGAGCGGCTTCTTTCAGACCCAACAATGACTCAGCATGAAGCTGAATGGGTCACATGACTCAGAACCATGTCCAATCAGACGTCTTCATTTCTCTCTCTCTGCTCCACTGATTAAAGTATTCACACCCTTTGGATTTTTTATTCCCAGTGTAACGAGTGAAGATCTGAAAAGGTTCTCCTGTCTCAAGCCCTCCTGAGTCAGAACCCTGTAGAACCTCCACAGCGGTCCAGCTGGGTTCATCTCCAGCTCAGTCTGAAGGCATGGAGAACATCTGAGAACATCACTTCTCCACACCATCTCACTAGGATTCAGCTCTGGACTTTGATTAGGCCATTCTAATCCATCCCATAATATCTCTGGCTGGATGTTTCGGGTGGTTGTCCTGCTAGAAGGAGAAGCTCCACCCAGTCTCAGGTCTTCTGCTGCCTCTAAAGGGTTTTCCTCGAGGATTGTTCTGGATTTAGCTCCATCCATCGTCCCACAGCATGATGCTGATGATGCTGGAATGTTTGTTTTGAAATGACTTTTCCTGTAAAGTTCCTTGAGATGAAACATCTGTTGTGAATCGGCGCTGTAGAAATAAACTGAACTGAAGAAGAGGCGGAGCTAAAAACCAAAGCTCTTGATTTGCTGGTATATCTACCTTCTGACCCTCAGCTATACTCATGATGGATGGATGGATGGATGGATGGATGAATAGATGATTGGATGGATGGATGAATGGATGGATGGATGGATGAATAGATGATTGGATGGATGGATGGATGAATGGATGGATGGATGGATGGTTGGTTGATTGGATGCATGGATGGATGGATGAATGGATAGATGAATGGATGGATGGATGGATGGACGGATGGGTGGATGGATGAATAGATGAATGGATGGATGAATGGATGGATGGATGGATGGATGGATGGATGGATGGATGGATGGATGGATGGATGATAGATGAATGGATGGATGGATGGATGGATGGATGGATGGATGGATGGATGAATGGATGGATGAATGGATGGATGGATTTATGGATGGATGGATGGATGGATGGATGGATGGATGAATGGATGGATGGATGAATGGATGGATGATGGATGGATTAATGGATGGATGGATGATGGGTGGATAGATAGATAGATAGATAGATAGATAGATAGATAGATAGATAGATAGATAGATAGATAGATAGATAGATAGATAGATAGATAGATGGATGGATGAACTTCACCATCCTTCAATCAGTCTCATACTATAGAATCAAAGATGGACGCCTTCCTCTCAGCCAGCAGGATGTGACTAACTCCATGTTTGTGTCTCTCAGATCCTGAAGCGCGGTTGCCAAGTGAACGACCGTGACGGTTTGACCGACATGACGCTGCTTCACTACAGCTGTAAGGCCGGAGCTCATGGAGTCGGTGAGCAGCTCTCCTGGTTCACATCCACCTCCGTCTGTCTCCTCTTATACCAAACCAAATTTATTCGTTAAGCACACTTTCAC
>OY747700.1:1607500-1642500 GCA_963556495.2 Valencia hispanica | reverse complement strand
GGATGGATGGATGGATGAACAGATAGATGGATGGATGAACAGATAGATGGATGGATGGATGGATGGATGAGCAGATAGATGGATGGATGGATGGATGGATGAGCAGATAGATGGATGGATGGATGGATGGATGGATGGATGGATGAACAGATAGATGGATGGATGGATGGATGGATGCGTCCGGCTGACTGACTCCAGAACTTTCTTCTCCGTCTCAGACGGGAACGCTGCGGTTCTGTGGAACCACAGAGTTCGCTAGCGGTCAGTGGGTCGGAGTGGAGCTGGACGAACCGGAGGGGAAGAACGATGGCAGCGTGGGCGGGGTCCGCTACTTCATCTGTCCTCCTAAGCTCGGTAACGCAGCGACGTTCTTGGGCCCGGTTCTAGACCCGGTTCTGAGTTTAACCGGTCTGGATCAGTGGTCTTCATCTTTTTTTTTGTTTGGACCTGCAGGGATATTCGCTCCTGTTTCAAAGATTTCCAAAGCTGTGGATCCGACTCCGTCATCCGTCACCTCCACCCCCAGAACCCCCCGCATGGACCTGGCTTCCCGCCTGGCAGGGAAGACCAAGAAGGAGAAGAAGAAGGAGAAGGAGAAAGGTAAGCGATCTGTGGTTCTGACTGGGTTTGTGCCGGTTCTGGTCCGGTGGAGATGTGGCTGAGTTTGTCCGGTGTTCTCAGCCCTAAAGAAGAAGACGTCCGTGGCCAATCTGGATCCAGAGGGAACTAACGTGGAGGTGGGGGACCAGGTTCTGGTGGCGGGTCAGAAAGTCGGCATCGTTCGCTTCTACGGGAAGACGGACTTTGCTCCAGGTGAGCGTCTTCCTGCTTCTGGTAGCTTCAAGCAGCGACTGCAGACCTCTCTGCTCTCAGATGATGTTTGATGAAGCTGCTGTCTGACCCGGTCCGTGCTGTTAGTTCTGATTTCTGAGGTGAAAGCAGATGTTCTGGTCTGACCCGGTCTCCGGGTGTCCCTGCAGGGCTCTGGTTCGGTGTCGAGTTGGATCAGCCCACTGGGAAACACGACGGCTCCGTGTTCGGGGTTCGATACTTCAGCTGCCTGCCCAAATATGGAGTGTTTGCTCCGCCCTCCCGGGTCCAGAGGTAGGGTCCATGTTGCTTTTAGGTTATTAAAGCAGGACCGGTTCTGAATGATGATTCTGACGGTTTGGGTCGTCGTTGGTGCTTCTTTAGGATCGGAGGACCCAAAGACGGTTCCCAGAACGACAGCTCCATGGTGAAGAAGGTTCATCAGGTCTCCAGTAAGTCTTCATCCCAGTCTCAACAGGAGACCAGCTCTGGTCATTAGAGAGATAAAGGTTCTGGTCCAGCCTGATACAAACAGAACCTCTGATTGGGGCGGTGCTGGGTGTCTCTGTCTCCCTGCAGTGTCGCAGCCCAAGAGGAACTTCCACACGGTGCGATCTCCCAAAGACCTGACCTCGGAGAGCTCCATATCCAGGTGAGAACTGTCCCAGGAGGAGGTCCGATCCCCTCCACATGGGGTCAGAGGTCACCTCTGGTGAAATACTTCCTCTCGGTACCGTTAAGGTGTGATCGGATCCAGACCGACTCCTGACATCATGTACCTTCATGTTATCCATCGGTCTTCAACCGAATATGTTTTTTCCTGCATCATGTTTCATTCGACTTGTTTCCCAGATGGAACCGGTTCTGAAACGATGTGTTTATAAACCGGGTTCTATCAGAACCTGTGACCCAGACACTGTGGATGTGCTAGAACCTGTCCTGTCTCCACCCACTGCAGGTTGCTGTTCTGCTGCTGGTTTCCTTGGATGCTTCGCGCCGAGATGCAGTCCTAACCACACCCCGTCTCCCTCCGCCGGATGGATCCCTCCGCTCTACTTTCTCTCCATCGTTCTGTCCCTGAACTCCTCGTGGTCAAGCCCCGCCCCTCTCCTCCTCCTCCTGATTTCGCCCTTCTATAGCAAAATCTATAGTGCCTTGTAATCTAATTGAAACGTCCTGCATTCCTTCGACTAACTGAGACTCCGGTTCTGAAGAAGCAAATGCTCTTGCTCTCGCGCCACCTACTGGCCCAGAGCCGTCAGTGTGTCTGTTTTCACCTCCGCCTCATGGTTTTGTTTCGCTGCAGCTGGCTTTGGATCTGAGTGGGTATTAAAGTCCATTAGATCACAGTGGTCCGACCATTCAGAACCAGAACTGGGAGCTTCAGCTGTTTGGTGACGATGTCGGACCCACAGGCGGCTGCTGAGGTCCAGAACTTGATTTAACCACCATGTTTGCGTCGTTTAACGTCTGACCAGGAAACAGGGTTGATCATCTTCACTGCTCCGTCTTTATCTTCACACCAGAGTCACGGCTTTTAAATTTCACTGTCGGGATGCGAGACGAATTCAGCTGAATCTCCTCCAACAAACCTTCAAGTTTCATTTACAGCAGCTGAACATCAAGAAATAGTTTCATGATCCGCATAAAAACAGCTGAAGTTATTCTAGATCTGGATCTTAAAGACGGTCACAGTACGAAACGTTTATCCAGCTTCGTCTCAACTTATCCGTCACTAAAAGTCCAAACCGGTTTCATATCCTGGCTTTTGGAGCTTTTCTCCATGATTTTTCCTTCTCTCATCCCTCCTTCATTTTTCCATTTCTCCCAGGCTTCCTCTGGGTTAGACTCGCTGAGCGTCTGATACAAACAGGAACAGTTAGACTTCCTGCGCCGAATGTTGGAAACCTCTCTGGAGAAGAAGCGGGTCTGACTCCAACGGCTGAGATGTTAAAATGTAGAGTTTATGGTCCATCAGTGACTTTACAGACAGACTTTATTCATGCTCATTTTTATATTTCAGGACCTTTTTTTTGGCAAATTTAAAACTTATTTAATCCCTTAAATTCTTCGTTTTGGTTCTGGTTCATTTAATACTCCCTGTAATATCTGTTAATTACTCGTGAAGCTAATTTAATAATAAGATCATGTCTAAAACTGAAAAGTGATTCTTCATTTTTAATATTTTCTATTAACCTGGTAAAAGCTAGATCTATGTGTAGCCCCGCCCCCTGTGTCTACACATCGATCTGGAACTGCTCCCACAGAAAGCGTCTGTAAAAGGGAGCGCCATCTTGTGTAATATTGTGAGCTGATTGGAGGACGTGCCAGCACCTGTCCGCCTACCATGACTTTGTCTTTAGCCAATCACAGTACCGACTCATATGACGTATACCGTGTGCGCCAGGGAAACAACAACAAATCGCCCAAGCTCCACTTACGCCATGTCTTCGGGTGATTTCTGCCGGTTTTGCATGGAGAATATGTGCATAAAGGGTGTTTAGAAAATCACCTGTCTCATTTTTCAAAGAAGAAATCGTCTCTAGTTCTCCTAAAACAGATTCAACAGCCGCTTCTACGCGTATGTCCACCGGGGCGGCCATGTTTGTTTTCCTTTGCCCGGGCACTTGCTACTGTCGTCACACCTGAACACCGGCCCATGCGCCCCGCCCCAAAGTACGATGCTAACCAACGATTGGTCCGTACCACCGCCGGAGTCGAGTCAGACGGTTTAGTTGGAGCAGAACAAGAAGGACTTTAGTGGGTTTAGAAAAATCCAAATCTCGCGAGAATCCAGCTTGGAGCGCAGGGTTAATTTTCTATAGTAAAGCGTGTTTTTCCCTTCATGCTTCTCAGCCTCACCTGCGGGGGGCGCTGTTGTTGTTGTTGCTGATGACCTGATGAGCATCTGCAGGGTTTCTGCTTATATTCGGCACAGGGAACGCGACCAGCTGCAGAATTGGATGTTGGAGCTGTGAGATTATGCCGGTGACGCGGTGCCGGTCACTAAGGGTGGCCTATTAGCTCTGGGTGGATGGACACAAACATCCTGACGTATCTGCAGATAACATTCAGCTTTCATTCCACCAGAACTTTATGAGGATCTGGCCTTAAACATCTTGCTGCTCGATTAAAGCTTGAAGTTGTGAAAGTTTTCTGATCTCCCCATATCCAGGTGACTCACTGCTTTTTCTTCGTTCAGCCACAGATTTTTCCCGTTTCTGTTTCACCTAGCTGGACGTTTCGTTGCAGCGCAGCTTTAGCTGACCGTTGTGTAAAAAGCTAACAGAACCCGGATCTGCCGACTCTGTCATCCCAGCTAAGCGTTACCGTTTGTGGGCCACAGTGATGGTGGAAGTTTGTCATTGTACAGTAAACGTGGAGTTACCGTACGGTCAACGTGTCGCAGTGAAACCACTTCACTGTCAGCTTCGTAAACGTTTCCCCTGGTTTGGCCACCAGGTGTCACTATAACCTCCATTTAACCCAAGCTCTTTGCATAACCGTTTGTTTATTTGCAGCTTCTGACGGGTTCTGCCGCTGGTTCTGACCGGTTCAGTTCTGTAGCTACAAACTGTAAACTTTACCTTTCTTGCTGTCTGGCTCATTTCAAACCGAATTCGCCTCATTGAATCGGTTCAGCTCGGCGGTCTGATTACAGCAGACGGGTTCCTTTGTCTCCTGATATCATAAGAAACAGATGAATAAGTGTTGACAGTTGGACAAAACCACACAGACTATTAACATCTCTGTAAATGTTGAGGACTAAACCAGCAGGAAAGTAAAGTGTTGCTGTGGCTGCTGGGCCAGGACCGTCAGAATCTCTGGTTCTGTCCTGGAACTAACTCAGCACTGGTTGTTTCATCATGAACAAGTCTTATTGATCTACAGTATATAGCCTATATTTTGATAACTTCACTAAGTGTACCTTTTGTTTTGGTGTTTTATTGATGGTGTGCTCGGTGACAGCCTGTGTGAGCGGGTCGGGTCGGGTCGGGTCGGGTCGGGTCGGGTGGTTCCTGACGGTGAAACAGGAGAAGGAAGATCAGCTCACTGCATGTTCTCTCCGTCCGTAACCTCCTCCCTCAGTATTTTCTGATCGTTTTCAGTCTGTATCTTCCTCTCATCAGCATGAAAATTCTTCAGATATTATTAACTATCAATATAATAAAGAATTTGATGTTTTTTTCTAATGTTTCTGTGTCTGCTGCTCTTTACTGAAACATTTACAGGACCTCCAAAACGACCTTGATGCTGTAAAGATGGAGCAGGTTTAATTTTCCATCACAATCATGTTTTCAGTTATAATCCTGATGGATGTATTCCTATAAAAGGCCCAGACCTCGTAACGGTTCTGGTTCTGGCTTTGAGAAGATCTCTGAAAACGCTACTCTTCAGGAACGCTGGAGTAAAGGTCATGACCCTTCTCCTGCAGGGAAGCTGAAGTGAAAGACTTTAAGTCTACATGAGATCCTGCATGTCTCCATCCATGGTGAACTTTGGGTAACGATTGGTTTGATGTCCCATGTTGGCATCCAGAACTCTGAGCTGCAGGAAATAAATCAAGGCTGGTTAAAACTGGTGGAGTTGAGTCAACAGCTTCTTGAATAAGTTAGGATCTGTTTGTGTTGTAAACTCTCCTAAGTGCTGTTTTTCATTAGGAGTTTAAACGTTACTATGTGTTGAGATTTTAAGAGCAATTCAAGTTATTCGTATTTAACTAAATGGTGATTTTGAAAATGCAAGTATCTAAACTGGGTGAAGCAACAGAGGTTAGATGTGGTTCTAGAGAGCGTACGTTAACAGAAAAAGGTAAAGCGATGCATGAACAGCAAGCAAAGATAAAATGATCAGTCCTGGAAAAGACAGCCAAAGATGCCAGAATGAAAGTTAAACTGTGTAGCTGAAGAACTGGAGAAAATAAAAGGAAGAAGTAAAAGTTAAGGAAGTAAAGTTGTACAACTTGTATGAACCTATTTGTTGAAATCAAACGTCTACTGTTTGAATTGTTAAAAGATGCTTGTTCTGTTCTGACAGCAGAATATAGAGACTGTGCTCAATAATCGGCTTGAGAAGGATGGTGTAGGAATGATACTGATCAAAAATGAGTATGGCTCAATATGTGAAACCTCAGTAACAGAGTCTGTAACTTCAGAGGCATTCTCTGAATCCTCCAAAAGAGCAGATGCAAACGTAGAGCAAATCAAACCTAAGTCAGGAGCTCCAGGAACAGTAAACACAGGTGAACCTGTTGGAGAGTGATTAAATCCCAACTCCACCCAGAACGTGTCGAAGCTTCTGCTCCCTTCTAGACTAGAATCGACTGTTTCTGCTCGTCTGTTGTGTAGCAAAGTCACAAGGAGAACAAAAAGCATAGACTGATATTCACACACCACGTTTTATCATCAACTCCCTAAGATGCTTCATCAGTCTGAGAGCAGCGGTTTGATCATGGCAAACATTTTATAGGAGCTAAAAATGAGTTTCAAGAAGGTCTCAAGCTGTGTGACATGTAAGCCCTGGAAGCCTTTCTTTAGATAAACAGTTCAAGTTCGACAGGAACGTTGGATCAGAAGCTTTCATAAGGAGCCCAAAGCTCCAGAACCAATCACTTCTGATCAAATCTAAGGTTGCACTAGAAACACCTGGAAAACTTGTAAAAGAAGATTTATATGCAGCTAAACGATGGCGTGGAGCGCCACATCCTGCCGAACAGTTCCTGCCGAACAGTTCTGGGGCAGGTGGAGAAGACGATATGTCAGGAGCCTCGTCACCATCTACAGGTGGATGATGGAAGAAATGTTGACAAGATGTCAGTGGAAGCTTGGAAGGATTGCTATAAAGATGGATTAGTTCGCAGGGTCAAAGTTCAAGTTGGAGATAGAAGTAGAAACAAGGCTACATTTCTAAGCCCTCTATTACTGAACATCCTGTACAAAAGGTAATAGAGGTCATCGATGTGCAATGTGAGCTTATTGTGACATTTTCTTTTTTATTTCATTCCCCAGAAATCATGTAGAGTGTTTGTGTGGGAGTGTAATGAAACTAGGTACTGTCTCTTTAAATGTGCGGGAGCTGGAGCTGCTCTCGGCTGTTCTGTCTAGATATGAGGGAGAGGAAGGCCCAGTGATTGGTCAAAAACAGCTGCATCATCTGTCAGAGTGACCAGAAGTTTTACCTCCTCGGTGAGCAAAGCCAGGTTTGCATGATGCATGAAGGTGTTCAACAGGCAACCTGGACTCACTGTGTGGAATGTGAGAAAACTGAGTGAATAAAACGTCTGCAGCAGGCAGACAGTCTCTCACTGAATATTTATGGATGTCAGTGGATGCTACAGCTTTAGGAGCACAAATGTTTGTTTGCTGATCAGAAGCTTCACTCCAACATTCCTCCGTCTACTGCAGATTAATAGTTTAATAAAAGCAAAGAGTCGGGATCATTTTTCACATTTATTCTCAGGAAAGAAATCATCAAAGTAAAACCTTTGTGTTCACGTTGAAAGTTTTTCAGTGTTTTTTTATAAATTATCACGTTAAAAAGTAGAAAACTGTCCTCAAACATCTGATGGTGACCCGACCCGGAGTCCCTGGATCAGAACCTGAAGATGTCCGTGTGCTGACGCTGGATCAGAGGAAGGAGCTGCAGGTCTTCCTCTCTGGTGACGGACACGGCGATCTGACCTTTGACCCGCTGCGCTGCCTCTTCCTCCGGGCCCGGCGGTTCTTAAACCAAATCTGGAAACACAACAGAGTCAGAGATCTGGGAACTTTGAGAACAAAGTCCTGGTGGAACTTAAGGAGGAACTGGAAGCTCCGCTGATCTAAACCCAGAATAATTACTGTGGAGGTTCTGGATTCTGGGTTCCTGCAGAACCTTCCTGATGGCTCAGGAATTCTCTGGACCTCCAACAGAACCAGAGCTGATCTCAGCTGGACCCCACCAACAATCTGAAGTTGTTTTTATCAAGTTTACTTCAGTTTACTTTGGCTCAAGGCCGTAGAACTAGCATGTCCCAGTGCACCAATATCCAGAGATTATTGGACCAATAATTGATTCTTCTCCAGAAAAGAAAAACAAACCCGATAGAAAGCAAGAAACCGATCTGTCAACGTCTCATTCTAGAGGTGCAGAACGAGTTTACTAACTGCACAACAAGCTGCCCACTATTAGTCATGTTACACCGTTCATCTAAGGATGCCCCACGGAACAAGGTGCGCATGCTCTGTGGGATTTCTGTCATATGTTTATCATCTTCCAGTTATGCAACCATTTTTGCGATCGGTTCTTCTTCTGGGGCGAACATATTATTAATGGAGCCAACATTATTCTTTGTGCTACGATGTGGATAAACATGATCTTTCCCAGAAAACAGTCTAAAGATGGTTTTCAGTTTGAAAAACAAAATCAATTTCAATTTGTACACCTGTTATTACACCACAGTGTATGTTATAATAAAACGTCAGAAGGATAAATACCTACATATGAATGATTATTTATTGTTCCCAGCAATCTTAAAAACCAGCCTACGTCATATGTTCAGCGTTCCTTTTAGTTCCTCAATAAGCTCAAAGGTGAACATATGAAGAACTATAGTACCGCTACTATGTTGATTGAAGCATAATGAAGTAGTTTTAGTTCAGGGGAGACGGAGAAGAACCGAACCAGAACCACAGACAGTTAGACTTCAGAAGGAACCCAGAACTGGACCTGCTACTGGTTCTGATATGATTGCTTTAGAATAAAGACAGAGGCGGAACTCACCCGGACGGTTTCCTCACTCAGCCCGGCGTTCCGGGCCAGCTGGGCCCGGGCTTCTGTCGCAGGGTAGTCGGTGAGCTGGAACAGCGCCTCCAGCTGTTTGGTCTGGCTGT
Organism: Valencia hispanica; assembly: GCA_963556495.2. Classification (NCBI taxonomy): domain Eukaryota; kingdom Metazoa; phylum Chordata; class Actinopteri; order Cyprinodontiformes; family Valenciidae; genus Valencia; species Valencia hispanica. The sequence goes on along the minus strand of OY747700.1, from coordinate 1,633,819 downwards.
CGGTGAACACCGTCCTCATCCGAACCTTCTGGAGCGGGCCCCCGCCCCCGGGCTGCTGGTACCCGGCCTGGGCCGCATCGGAACCGGCTGGGCTCAGAACAAACACAAACATTCAACAGTTAGTTTCTAACAGCTGACCCAGAACTGAGGCGCAGAGGTTCTGACCCACCTGTAGGCTTTGGACCGAAGTGTGCGCAGAAGCAGAACTCTGCGTGGAGATGGTGGAACGCGGCTGCGCAGGGACAGAAGCCGTCTCCATAGCGCGCGCCCCGGTACTGTAGACATCCCGGGACCGGGACCACCGGAGCCCAGGGCCTGGCTGGCTCCAGGCTGAACCCGCCCGGGACCCCCCGCAGGTACCCGTCCGGGGCCGCCGGCGGCTGCAGCTGTTTGCGCCCCAGCTGCGGGGAAAGGATGCGCTCGATGCTGAAGTCCGACACTCTGCTTCGGTCCATGTCACTCCGGTGGCCTCCAGGGAGCCGTGGTGGTCCGCTTTTAACCACAGGGGCCTCCATCGGGCCTCCATCGGGCCTCCATCGGGCCTCCATCGGGCCCCTGTAGGTGTTAATGGGGCCGTTTGGTGCTGAGAGGAGGTCGGAGCTTTGATTTGAGCTCAGACCCATCAGAACTGGTTCTGTAACATCTCAGGTGTCAACAGCTTCCTTTATTCTAAGTCCTGATGGAGTTTATTTGATCTTTACTTCAAGATCTGGGACAGAAAGTGTGAAGCTTCAGGATAAAAGCTTCTTGAGCTGCTTCAGTAAGAAAACCACTTTGATTAGTGAGATCAAATAAAAGAGAAAAACAATCAGATCAGGCAAAAACTAGTAGAAGTTCATTTTATGAAGTATATCTGAGCAAAGTATAGCAGCAGCCATTTTATTGGACTAGAACTAAATACTTCTTTGGACTAAACTGGAACATTTTACTTTATGTAAGTATGCAACAAGTACACTCATCTACTTCTACTACAGTACTAGGTTTATACTTATGTACACTTCTTTGAATCACTAAAACTGAAACTGTGTTTTGCTATTGGAATAGTTTAAAAGTTAAATGACTATAAGTATACTTGTGAGTTTGTTTAGCATATTACTAATAACATACTACTTCCCAAAGTATTCTAAGAATACTGCATGTACAGCACTCTGCAATATATTTACTTCATCAAAAGACAGAATGTTTACATAATATTTTAAAACATACAATACAGTTTACTTACAAATGCTTGTTAAAACGATTCAAGATGCACATTTCAGAAACAGCCTGTATGAAATCAGGCTCTTCTTAGATAAAACATGGATTTAAATATAAAAACAATCATCTCTCCAAGATGAAGTCCTCTGTCAGAAACTGTAGAGGAAAAAGGACGTATTTGTACATAAATGAGTATATCAAAGTACAAATATCAGCTTCAATATTAAAATATAAGTGTAAGTCTTAGTCTTAATTTACTCAGACTTCTCTTTATACTTTTCAAAATAAGCCAAGAATACTTCACGAAAGTATTCATAAGTATATAAAATGTAGTTCATAAAAAGTGAACTTGAAGTACATTGCCTTGTAGTACTCGTAGTACACTTTTCATAAACTACTTTTTGCACAGGAAAGTTTTGATATTTTGTCTTTGGAGCCAGAACTGAAACACAAAGTTTTATTTCTTTTTTAAAGGGGGGAAATGTTGTTTTAATTCAATATGAAAATGTTCCTGCTCTTTTTCTGATTGAGGAAAAAGTGGATCTGAAGTTTCTTCTTTTGTTGTTTTTAAAACTCGTGTAATAAACACACATTTTCTTCTTAGTTTTTTCATAGAACTTTTATATTGTGGTTTTCCTTTTCTTTGAATGTAGAAAAACCATTTAAATTGTGCTGGGCTCGGTTTGTTTTGGGGGTTTTATGTACAGCACCTTGGTCAGCTGGCATGTTCTTTTTAAAGGGCTTTAGAAATAAAAATGGAATGTTGTAGAGTTAAAATCTGGCGAATAAGTTTTCTGTTTCTGACAAACATTTGATCATTCCCAGTCCATCTGCAGTGACTCTCCGCGGCCTATAGGGGGAGACAAACTCCGGGGGATTTCCTGCACACCAAAAGAAAAAATCAGCTTCAGTCTGGAGATCAAAGGCTAAAGCTGGAAGAACACGTGACCATCCTGTAAAAGTTTGGCTATTAAAATCAGATTTCTCACCTGTTGGGTCTAACTGCGCATGTTCAGTGTGAAAAAAGAAAACACGGAGTCCTGATTGATGTAGAAGTTGTTTTAGATGAAAGTCTTTCTGGATCTTTGAATGATCCTCCTGTGAAGTGAAAGGAGCTCAGTCTGACCTCTGATCACCGACCAATCACTGATCAATCACCGACCAATCAGCAGCAGCTTCTCAGCTCTTCACAGAACCCTCACCGGGTCGGTTCTGGACGGGATCATCCCTTTATTCTGTATGTGAAAACAGAACCACCTTAAACCTGGTCCCGTTCAAACAGCAGAACATTTAAGGTGGTAGTTTTTAATTCCCAGTTGTCTAACTTTGGGACATAATCTGGAACTTAATAGAAACTATCTAGACAGAAACAGAATATTTAAGGTGGATCCAGACATGAAGCAATTTCATTTCTTTCAGCTTTGGAAGATTTTTAATTGTATCCATGTATAAACATGTATCCATAAGTTAGAATCTAAACTACATCCACTAAATCCATGTTTCAAACTACAATAGCAATAATAAGAGGAAAACTTTAAAACACAACTGAACCACCTTAAATAAAAATCAGCTCAAAAACAACGTTGATCCTCCTAACCCACGTTGCAGGATGAGATCTTCTCTGTCTGCTCATACCTCCAAAATGTCCCATGATGTTTAATATTCATCTCAGTCATTTCCAGGTGGTCAGGATCATCGATCAGGTGCTACAGAATCACAGGAGGTCCATTTTTACACCTTTATTCTACAGGTGGATTTCCAGGAGGCATCTAGAGACTTCAAGCTTCCAGGATGGACGTCTGCATGTCGGATGTTCTTCAGCAATAATGTTCCACATTTTCACCGGGGAACTTTGTGTGTAAATTCATGAGACATTTTAACGACTCCAGACATCCAATAATAACAGGCTTTGACTGTGGGTGACCCAATATGGAGACTCAGTGGAGAAGAAGAAACCTCCAACAGAACCAGAACCAGAACCTGGCTCAGTACGACTGACTGGGGGTTCTAGAAGACAGAAGATCTGATATAAGAGAACTTTCTATGTTACAGAAAGTAAAAAGTTGATAACAGGACACAGTGGATGTTCAGTTACTGAGAGGATCATCCCAGTCGATGCCCCCCGTCCAACAGGGCATTGCAGCCAAGCAGGATACCAGACCAGGTATATCTTCTATGGAGAGAAAAACACGGAGAGAAAACAAAGTTAACAGTCGAAATAACAGCAAAAAATACAACTGGAGAGTAGTAGGAGAGAAGGAAGTAGCAGAGTGAAGAAATTGGTAAGTCTGTCCTCCAGCAGTCTAAGCCTATAGCAGGACTCGTCTCTTCCAGATGTCTAAAACCTCTCAGGCTCTCTGCTGAGACCCAACCTGAGAACTTAGAGAAGTTTCCATCTGGCTCCAGGGAACCTTTGGGTTCTTGCTGAGGGACCTTTTTCAGCCTCCCCGAGTTGGTTGGTGAGATGGGTTCCACAGGAGACAGAAGTTAATTAGAATTGATCAGCAGTCATCAAACATTACAGATGTACATATGGAGACACAGCTCCTAGCCTACCCCAGCAATGTCTGAGGTCCATGTTATTTCATAATAGCTTTTCACCCAGAGCCTGTTTATCAGTGGTAGAAGGTTCTCATTACATGGTGAGGCCACATTTAGTTATGGTAAAACTTGTTTTTTTCACTTCATCCATCCACCATCAGAATCTTCTTGGTCTTTATATAATATTACTCTGTAAAGAACAACCCTGTTCTGCTGATTAATTTAAGCATGCAGTGCATTGAGCTCCACAGCGACATCTGGTGGAGCCGGGCCCCTAATGCAGGGGATCACAATTGATCAGAAATAATCAATAAAGTAAAAGAATAAGGTGGTTTAAAACAGAACGATCACATTCTACTAACAAACAATAATGAGTCATTCGAGTTACCAATTTATTACATATAAAAACTAATTCACATGGATGGATGATGGATGGATGGATGGATGATGGATGATGGATGATGGATGGATGGATGATGGATAATGGACGGACGGATGGATGGATGATGGATGGATAGATGATGGATGGATGATGGATGGATGATGGATGATGGATGATGGATGGATGATGGATGGATGGATGATGGACGGACGGATGGATGATGGATGATGGATGGATGATGGATGGATGATGGATGGATGATGGATGGATGATGGATGATGGATGGATGGATGATGGATGATGGACGGACGGATAGATGGATGATGGATGATGGATGGATGATGGATGGATGATGGATGGATGATGGATGGATGGATGATGGACGGACGGATGTATGATGGATGATGGATGGATGATGGATGGATGGATGATGGACGGACGGATGTATGATGGATGATGGCTGGATGATGGATGGATGATGGATGATGGATGGATGGATGATGGATGGATGGATGATGGACGGACGGATGGATGATGGATGATGGACAGATGGATGGATGATGGATGATGGACAGATGGATGGATGATGGATGATGGATGGATGGATGATGGATGATGGATGATGGATGGATGGATGATGGATGGATGGATGATGGATGATGGCTGGATGATGGATGGATGATGGATGATGGATGGATGGATGATGGATGGATGGATGATGGACGGACGGATGGATGATGGATGATGGACAGATGGATGGATGATGGATGATGGACAGATGGATGGATGATGGATGATGGATGGATGATGGATGGATGATGGATGGATGATGGATGGATGATGGATGATGGATGGATGGATGATGGATGGATGGATGATGGACAGATGGATGGATGATGGATGATGGACGGACAGATGGATGGATGGATGATGGATGGATGGATGATGGATGGATGGATGGATGGATGGATGGATGGATGGATGATGGATGGATGATGGATGGATGGATGATGGATGGATGATGGATGGATGGATGATGGATGGATGGATGGATGGATGGATGGATGATGGATGGATGGATGGATGGATGGATGGATGGATGGATGGATGGATGGATGATGGATGGATGATGGATGGATGGATGATGGATGGATGATGGATGGATGGATGATGGATGGATGGATGGATGGATGGATGGATGATGGATGGATGATGGATGGATGATGGATGGATGGATGATGGATGGATGATGGATGGATGGATGATGGATGGATGGATGATGGATGGATGGATGGATGGATGGATGATGGATGGATGGATGATAGATGGATGATGGATGGATGAGTAAATTTACAGCAGATGACTTTATGACCAATGATTCTGCACAGTATTTTCTCAGCTGCAGTTCTCCGGTTTATCCTGCAGGGGGCAGTGCAGACAGACGGCTGGTGAGACTATTATGTAATGTCTCTTTCTCCTCCGTTTTCTCTTCTTTCTTTTTACTCATCTTTCATTCATGTCTTCCCTCTCTCACCATCACTCCATTCTTTCTTAATGAGGCTTTTATTTTCTTAACCTCCTGTTTCCTTCAGAGTTACTGTGTGTCTGACACACACACACACACACACGTCTTGCTATCCTTGTGTTGACATTGTATTGACTTCCATTGATTTTACTATGCCTAACCCAGACACTTTCCCTAAACCTAACCATTACTGATACATGCCTAACCCTAACCTTAACCTAAACCTAATTCACACCATACCTCTAAACCTAACTAGTAGAGTTGAATAGCTAGTTAAACATTGTGGGGACCAGGCAAAATGTCCTCACAACTACAGATGTCCACACAAGGGTGGTGGGCTGTCAAAGGTTGGTCCTCACAAGTATAGCTATACATGTACACACGCACACACACACACACCCTGAGGCTCTGGTCTTTCTTTAGGTGCGCTTGTTTTAACTCTGCTCTGCAGGTTTGCACAGACTGGTGCAGATATCTCAGGGACGTCATTGTGATGAATCAAACGCACCCTCAGCTGAGTGATGAACGCAGCGTCTATCAGGAGGTGATGGTAGACTAGGGAAGGCTTACTCCAACCTGCGTCCTGAACAGCCAGTCAGCATGGAGTCTGCTGGTTGCTATGGAGACCCTGAGATGCTGGGATGTCGGAGATGTTTCCATGGTCCATCCTGCCGGCTGTGAGCGGACTCCTCTCTGATGAAGATCAACAAGTACCTTCCTTCAGTGGCATGTTTTCTTGTCTTTCCCATTTTGAAACTTTGAAAAGATTAAATAGCCAATAATCTGCATCTCAACCAATCAGGAGATAATTAAAGGCTGGATTTATTTCAGTTGAAAAGTTAAACTGAATCATTTCACAGAGCGATTCATTAGTTGATGATTCTGGTTTAATAAAAACCCAAAGTGAGAAAATTACAACATCATCAGACGAGGAAAAGGATGTTTATTCCAGAAATGTGGTTCTACAGAACAGGATCTGCTCTCAGATCTGGTCTGGGCTCCTTTTGCCTGAATTCCTGCATCAATGCGTTGTGGCCTGGGAGCAGGTCAGCCTGTGGTTAACCATAGATCCTCTAGGGGGTTAAAGGTCAGGTGGGTTCACTGAAGTTACCATGGTGGTTGACCAAGTCACACACAAATGGAAAATTTAGTGGAAGGTAAAAGTGTGGTAGAAAAGGTGATTTTGTGTTTCTGTGCAGAAGGCCTGTTAATGTTCTCCCCAGTGCAGGTAAGATGCTTCTGATGTCCTCTGTGGTTCAGGAGTGGCTGAACAGCAGGACTGTGGCGGTAGAAGCTCAGGTCCTGGACTCATCCATGTGTGGCGCCGCTTGTAGCTCTGAATCCAGCTGAATCTCCTCTAAGATCCTCACTGGGCTTTGCATCACATTCCCCTGAAGGCTGCAGTTCTGCATGTTGCTTGTCAACCGTTCACAGTTTTCCTTCCACTCAACTTTCCATTGGTATGCCTGGATACAGCACTGTGAACAGCCAGGGGGTCCGAGTGTTGGTCAGAACCAACCAGAACATTTCTGAGATATGAATCATATTTATTGGCCTGATTTCATATTCAAACGGAACTTTATTAGTGGTGTGAAGGAGAACAGGTTCTCTGCAGGAACATCAGCTCTAACCAACAGGGACAGCAGCAACAGGACCTCCCCCCCGCCCCGCGCCGCCCCGCGCCACACAAACAAAGGAACAAAGCTACAACACGTGCAGGCGGATGATTGGTGGATAGGCGGAGCGTGTGGCGCTCTGATTGGCTGCTTCGTGTCACAACAAAAGCAGTGATTGGTCGACAGGCTGACAATGGTCAGAAGGAAGGGCTGTTTGTTCTGGGAGGCAGAGAGGTGACGGGGTCAGTGGGTCGCCATCCTGATGTTTAATGACCCGAACAGAACATCTGGACCCACTGGACCGGTCCACAACCAGAACCCAGCTGGTAGAACCCTTCAGGAGGTTTCTGCTGACGTCCCAGCAGATCTTTCATTCATTTAAAAACAAACCGGTGACTTTCTTCACGTTCTCCCTCTCTGGTACCAATCAGAACCATGAGGAGGAACCAGCTCTCATCAGCTGCTTACTCTAAGCCATGAAATCATTATTATACATAACTAATATCCATCCAACTAAAGCGGCTTCATTAGAACGTCCTGAGATCATCTGAGGAGTGACAGCGGTTCTGGTGAAGAACCATTACAACCTGGATCCGTTCTTCACGCCTGGAGAAAGCAGCAGAAGCAGCTTCTTATGGAAGGTTCTGCTAGAAACGCTCGGCGTTAAGTCAGCAGGGAGGAAGACCTCATTTCTGTGAGGGGGAGGAGCCTAATCTGGGCGCAGAGGAGGCTCACGCGTGGTGAGGGGGAGGAGCCTAATCTGGGCACGGAGGAGTCTAATCTGGGCGCAGAGGAAGATCACGCGTGGTGAGGGGGAGGAGTCAAATCTGGGCGCAGAGGAGGCTCACGCGTGGTGAGGGGGAGGAGTCAAATCTGGGCGCAGAGGAGGCTCACGCGTGGTGAGGGGGAGGAGTCAAATCTGGGCGCAGAGGAGGCTCACGCGTGGTGAGGGGGAGGAGTCAAATCTGGGCGCAGAGGAGGCTCACGCGTGGTGAGGGGGAGGAGCCTAATCTGGGCGCAGAGGAGGCTCACGCGTGGTGAGGGGGAGGAGCCTAATCTGGGTGTGTCTGAAGGTGGAAAGAGTTTCTGTGGATCTGCTGCAGAGGAGAACCTTCGACCAGAACCGGCTCTGAACCTGATGAAGATTAGCAGCAGCTACCGGCTGAACAACCAGAACCCAGGAACCGTCTGGACTCAGAACCAGCAGAACCTGAGAAGAACCTGGAGGATTAAAGCTGCAGCTTCTTTATTAAGAGACATAACTTCTGTATGACGGTTTATAATCTGGGTTTGGACCTGAGCTCATCATCAGTTCTCTGACTGGTCCAGCAAAAAGCTGCTTATTCTCTTCAGAAGATAAAAGCATTTATATAATCCAGAGTCTAGAACAGCGCCCCTCAGTGGCAGCTAGCTGTAGCAGCTCTGCTACGGCTGCCCTGATTGGTTCTTTCTGGTTGAGGTGCTGCTGATTGGACCAAAATGTCCGCTGGTTCTGGACAGTGAGCAGCTGTTCGCTTCTTTTACTTTTATGGCAACAAGGTGTTGATTTTACAACTGGGAGCTGCTGGTCAGCATCTCAAATAATCCCTGAACTTTGACCCCCAACCCCAGAGGAGTTGAACAGGAGGCTTCATGGAAGCAGATCAGGAACAGAGAGAGGAGAGAGAAGGAGGCAGTTCTAACCGTGTCCAAGGATCATCTCCCCTACTCCAACATCTCTCTGACCACATGGAGATTTAAAGAGGAGCGGCTAAAGCAAAGGAGGAGGATGAGCAGTGAGTCATCGTCTGGATGTGGAGCTGCTAGCGTGTCAGGATGAGGCTGTCTTACAATTAAACTGGGACCACTGGTGTTTCTGGTTCTTTTCTCAAACCTGAAAGAATGCTGAGTCCATTTTTGATCGTGTCATCAGGTTTTCTTCATGAAGCCATCTTTGGGTTCTGGCCTGTTGGCACAAACTCTCCTGAAGAACCCAGAACCAAACGGAACCGGTCCGGACGATGCTCTCTGAAAATGTGCTGGTTGCGTCCCAACAACAGAACCAAACACGGTAAATATGGCTGATGAGATGTGAGACAACCCATAATATCAGAAGAAAAGGATTTTGTCCATGTTTTCATTGCAGGTTATGAATCAAAGTCATGAAGTGAGATGAGGAGCTACCAGCCTGTCTGCAGACGATAGTGAGGGGAAGACAAAGCCTGCAGGGACACCAGAACCAGAACCAGAACCAGCTGAGTTATTGGATTCCAGCTCCTGTCTCTTCATTGACGCCCCTCTGTTATTTCCCGGCATCCTTTGCGGCGTGCATGAAGCCGTCAGCGTTTGTTTGCTGAAGGTTTATAATTAACTCAGAGATGATAAATGATGCATTATGACGTGTGAGTCAACAGAGCCGCTTTATGCTCGGATCAAATATTCATCTTCATGTTTGCTCTTCTTAGTCTGATGGACTTTCATGTTTTCATGGCTCCAGAACCCAGAACCGAGCCGCCGTCAGGCCGCGTTCCCGCTCCAGAACCGAGCTTCCGCTCCAGAACCGAACCACCTCTCTGGCTCTGCAGCCCGCTGACTGGGGCGCTCCGTAGGGAGTTGATCAGCCAATCAGAGGAGGGAGGTGCACCTGTGTGAGGAGGAGGAGGGTCGGGCCGCAGCAGCAGCAGGTGTGCGTGCGTGCGTGCAGACAGGACTGAGGGGGCGGGGCTTGAGGGCTACCTGCAGCAGGTAGTGTTGGGTTTCTTCCTGCTGCTCAGAAAGGATGTTTCTCTGCTGCTGACCCGGACTCTGCTAGAACCTCCTCAGACGGACCGATCCATGATGTCAGCTCATCCACCAGCAGGTAAGTCACCCGCCCGGCTTTAAGTCACTTCCGCCTCCTTCTCACCTGTCCTGCTCCCAGTCTGGACTTTTAAACGCACCTGTAAGACCGAAGCTGCTGCTGCGGCTTCTTAACGGCCCGTTTCCGTGAAGCTGCGCGTTCATCCAGCAGCTCAGGAACCGGTTTCTGTTTGCGCGTGCGCGCGCACACACGAGCCACACTCGACGCGCGCGGTCATTCATGGACAGAGTTACCAGTGTCTTCCTGGAGGGACATCAGGTCAGCTGCTTCCTGTAGCTCCTCCCCTTTCCATCATCATCATCATCAGAATAAAATAAACTTACTGTGATTGGCTAAAATCAGAACCTTTATTCATCCCAGCTGCACTAAATGTCAGATCTAAGATTAGATAGATACGTTTGTAAACATCACAGAGAAATAATTAGAATATTTATAGAAAATTGTAAGACTTATTATAATAAAACCCAGAAATGTGAAACAAAAGGAAAATCAAAGATCAAAATGTTGGTGATTAAATCTAAAATGGCAGCAAATACATCCGACAATACTTATAGAAACGAGCTAAAACGGGTCAGAACCTGCTGGTACCAGGTACAAGGTTGGTTCTTTCTTCTCGGTCATATGTCAGAACCGAACCCACCGAACCGGCTGCTGGCATCGATGATTTAAACAGAACAAGAGTGTGAACAGCGCCTCTGCTGGTGGCAGCATGTAGGAGCAGCTTGTTTGGACAGTTCTTCAGGAAGCAGATCTGCTGGGAGCAAAACAGCAGAAACATGGAAGGATTGTTCTGATCAGTAGAGAGCAGGGCGGTTCTGCTCAGGGTTCTGCGGTTTACTGAAGGAACGTGTCTCCACCCAACCAACCACAGCTCAGCGAGTCTGGCTGATCCTCCACCTCGTGGAGGAGAAGCTGTGGAGGTTCATCTCCAGGTTCCGTCCTGGATCAGGCGTGTTTCCCTGGAGAACGTCTGGGAGCTGAAGTTCTCCGAGTTCCTGTTTACATTCTCTGATGCAGCTTCTCCACCAATACTCACAGGTTTCAATAGGAACCAGAGGAGAAGCTACGTTCTGTTTGTCTATAGGCTGTTTAAATAGGCCACGCCCCCACATTTATCACTCGCATGTGAAACACATGACCAGGTCAGCATGAGAACATCATGACTCAGCAGGTTCTACGGCAGGTTCTACAGCTGGTTCTAGATCAGGTTCTACAGCTGGTTCTACAGCAGGTTCTACAGCTGGGTCTACACCTGGTTGTAGAGCAGATTCTACAGCTGGTTCTAGATCAGGTTTTACATATGATTCTAGATCAGGTTCTAGATCAGGTTCTACATATGATTCTAGATCAGGTTCTAGATCAGGTTCTACATATGATTCTAGATCAGGTTCTACAGCAGGTTCTACAGCAGGTTCTACAGCAGGTTCTACAGCTGGTTCTACAGCAGGTTCTACAGCTGGTTCTAGATCAGGTTCTACAGCTGGTTCTAGATCAGGTTCTACAGCTGGTTCTACAGCAGGTTCTACAGCTGGTTCTACAGCAGGTTCTACAGCTGGTTCTACAGCAGGTTCTACAGCTGGGTCTACAGCAGGTTGTAGAGCAGATTCTACAGCTGGTTCTAGATCAGGTTTTACATATGATTCTAGATCAGGTTCTAGATCAGGTTCTACATATGATTCTAGATCAGGTTCTAGATCAGGTTCTACATATGATTCTAGATCAGGTTCTACAGCAGGTTCTACAGCAGGTTCTACAGCAGGTTCTACAGCAGGTTCTACAGCTGGTTCTAGATCAGGTTCTACAGCTGGTTCTAGATCAGGTTCTACAGCAGGTTCTACAGCAGGTTCTACAGCTGGTTCTACAGCAGGTTCTACAGCTGGTTCTACAGCAGGTTCTACAGCTGGGTCTACACCTGGTTGTAGAGCAGATTCTACAGCTGGTTCTAGATCAGGTTTTACATATGATTCTAGATCAGGTTCTAGATCAGGTTCTACATATGATTCTAGATCAGGTTCTAGATCAGGTTCTACATATGATTCTAGATCAGGTTCTACAGCAGGTTCTACAGCAGGTTCTACAGCAGGTTCTACAGCTGGTTCTACAGCAGGTTCTACAGCTGGTTCTAGATCAGGTTCTACAGCTGGTTCTACAGCTGGTTCTACAGCTGGTTCTACAGCAGGTTCTACAGCTGGTTCTACAGCAGGTTCTACAGCTGGTTCTACAGCAGGTTCTACAGCTGGGTCTACACCTGGTTGTAGAGCAGATTCTACAGCTGGTTCTAGATCAGGTTTTACATATGATTCTAGATCAGGTTCTAGATCAGGTTCTACATATGATTCTAGATCAGGTTCTAGATCAGGTTCTACATATGATTCTAGATCAGGTTCTACAGCAGGTTCTACAGCAGGTTCTACAGCAGGTTCTACAGCTGGTTCTACAGCAGGTTCTACAGCTGGTTCTAGATCAGGTTCTAGATCAGGTTCTACAGCTGGTTCTACAGCTGGTTCTAGATCAGGTTCTACAGCAGGTTCTACAGCAGGTTCTACAGCTGGGTCTACACCTGGTTCTACAGCAGGTTCTACAGCTGGTTCTACAGCTGGGTCTACACCTGGTTGTAGAGCAGATTCTACAGCTGGTTCTAGATCAGGTTTTACATATGATTCTAGATCAGGTTCTAGATCAGGTTCTACATATGATTCTAGATCAGGTTCTAGATCAGGTTCTACATATGATTCTAGATCAGGTTCTACAGCAGGTTCTACAGCAGGTTCTACAGCAGGTTCTACAGCTGGTTCTACAGCAGGTTCTACAGCTGGTTCTAGATCAGGTTCTACAGCTGGTTCTAGATCAGGTTCTACAGCTGGTTCTACAGCAGGTTCTACAGCTGGTTCTACAGCAGGTTCTACAGCTGGTTCTACAGCAGGTTCTACAGCTGGGTCTACAGCAGGTTCTACAGCTGGGTCTACACCTGGTTGTAGAGCAGATTCTACAGCTGGTTCTAGATCAGGTTTTACATATGATTCTAGATCAGGTTCTAGATCAGGTTCTACATATGATTCTAGATCAGGTTCTAGATCAGGTTCTACATATGATTCTAGATCAGGTTCTACAGCAGGTTCTACAGCAGGTTCTACAGCAGGTTCTACAGCAGGTTCTACAGCTGGTTCTAGATCAGGTTCTACAGCTGGTTCTAGATCAGGTTCTACAGCAGGTTCTACAGCAGGTTCTACAGCTGGTTCTACAGCAGGTTCTACAGCTGGTTCTACAGCAGGTTCTACAGCTGGGTCTACACCTGGTTGTAGAGCAGATTCTACAGCTGGTTCTAGATCAGGTTTTACATATGATTCTAGATCAGGTTCTAGATCAGGTTCTACATATGATTCTAGATCAGGTTCTAGATCAGGTTCTACATATGATTCTAGATCAGGTTCTACAGCAGGTTCTACAGCAGGTTCTACAGCAGGTTCTACAGCTGGTTCTAGATCAGGTTCTACAGCTGGTTCTAGATCAGGTTCTACAGCTGGTTCTAGATCAGGTTCTACAGCTGGTTCTACAGCTGGTTCTACAGCTGGTTCTACAGCAGGTTCTACAGCTGGTTCTACAGCAGGTTCTACAGCTGGTTCTACAGCAGGTTCTACAGCTGGGTCTACACCTGGTTGTAGAGCAGATTCTACAGCTGGTTCTAGATCAGGTTTTACATATGATTCTAGATCAGGTTCTAGATCAGGTTCTACATATGATTCTAGATCAGGTTCTAGATCAGGTTCTACATATGATTCTAGATCAGGTTCTACAGCAGGTTCTACAGCAGGTTCTACAGCAGGTTCTACAGCTGGTTCTACAGCAGGTTCTACAGCTGGTTCTAGATCAGGTTCTAGATCAGGTTCTACAGCTGGTTCTACAGCTGGTTCTAGATCAGGTTCTACAGCAGGTTCTACAGCAGGTTCTACAGCAGGTTCTACAGCTGGTTCTACAGCAGGTTCTACAGCTGGTTCTACAGCAGGTTCTACAGCTGGGTCTACACCTGGTTGTAGAGCAGATTCTACAGCTGGTTCTAGATCAGGTTTTACATATGATTCTAGATCAGGTTCTAGATCAGGTTCTACATATGATTCTAGATCAGGTTCTAGATCAGGTTCTACATATGATTCTAGATCAGGTTCTACAGCAGGTTCTACAGCAGGTTCTACAGCAGGTTCTACAGCTGGTTCTACAGCAGGTTCTACAGCTGGTTCTAGATCAGGTTCTACAGCTGGTTCTACAGCAGGTTCTACAGCTGGTTCTACAGCAGGTTCTACAGCTGGTTCTACAGCAGGTTCTACAGCTGGTTCTACAGCAGGTTCTACAGCTGGGTCTACACCTGGTTGTAGAGCAGATTCTACAGCTGGTTCTAGATCAGGTTTTACATATGATTCTAGATCAGGTTCTAGATCAGGTTCTACATATGATTCTAGATCAGGTTCTAGATCAGGTTCTACATATGATTCTAGATCAGGTTCTACAGCAGGTTCTACAGCAGGTTCTACAGCTGGTTCTAGATCAGGTTCTACAGCTGGTTCTAGATCAGGTTCTACAGCTGGTTCTACAGCAGGTTCTACAGCTGGTTCTACAGCAGGTTCTACAGCTGGTTCTACAGCAGGTTCTACAGCTGGTTCTACAGCAGGTTCTACAGCTGGGTCTACACCTGGTTGTAGAGCAGATTCTACAGCTGGTTCTAGATCAGGTTTTACATATGATTCTAGATCAGGTTCTAGATCAGGTTCTACATATGATTCTAGATCAGGTTCTAGATCAGGTTCTACATATGATTCTAGATCAGGTTCTACAGCAGGTTCTACAGCAGGTTCTACAGCAGGTTCTACAGCAGGTTCTACAGCTGGTTCTAGATCAGGTTCTACAGCTGGTTCTAGATCAGGTTCTACAGCTGGTTCTACAGCTGGTTCTACAGCTGGTTCTACAGCAGGTTCTACAGCTGGTTCTACAGCAGGTTCTACAGCTGGTTCTAGATCAGGTTCTACAGCTGGTTCTACAGCAGGTTCTACAGCTGGTTCTACAGCAGGTTCTACAGCTGGGTCTACACCTGGTTGTAGAGCAGATTCTACAGCTGGTTCTAGATCAGGTTTTACATATGATTCTAGATCAGGTTCTAGATCAGGTTCTACATATGATTCTAGATCAGGTTCTACAGCAAGTTCTACAGCAGGTTCTACAGCAGGTTCTACAGCTGGTTCTAGATCAGGTTCTACAGCTGGTTCTAGATCAGGTTCTACAGCTGGTTCTAGATCAGGTTCTAGATCAGGTTCTACAGCTGGTTCTACAGCTGGTTCTACAGCTGGTTCTACAGCAGGTTCTACAGCTGGTTCTACAGCTGGTTCTACAGCTGGTTCTACAGCTGGTTCTAGATCAGGTTCTACAGCAGGTTCTACAGCTGGTTCTACAGCAGGTTCTACAGCTGGTTCTACAGCAGGTTCTACAGCTGGTTCTACAGCAGGTTCTACAGCTGGTTCTAGATCAGGTTCTACAGCTGGTTCTACAGCAGGTTCTACACCTGGTTGTAGAGCAGATTCTACAGCTGGTTCTAGATCAGGTTTTACATATGATTCTAGATCAGGTTCTACAGCTGGTTCTAGATCAGGTTCTACATATTATTCTAGATCAGGTTCTACAGCAGGTTCTACAGCAGGTTCTACAGCTGGTTCTACAGCTGGTTCTACAGCTGGTTCTACAGCAGGTTCTAGATCAGGTTCTACTGCTGGTTCTAGATCAGGTTCTACAGCTGGTTCTACAGCTGGTTCTACAGCAGGTTCTAGATCAGGTTCTACAGCTGGTTCTAGATCAGGTTCTACAGCAGGTTCTACAGCAGGTTCTACAGCTGGTTCTACAGCAGGTTCTACAGCTGGTTCTACAGCAGGTTCTACAGCTGGGTCTACACCTGGTTGTAGAGCAGATTCTACAGCTGGTTCTAGATCAGGTTTTACATATGATTCTAGATCAGGTTCTAGATCAGGTTCTACATATGATTCTAGATCAGGTTCTAGATCAGGTTCTACATATGATTCTAGATCAGGTTCTACAGCAGGTTCTACAGCAGGTTCTACAGCAGGTTCTACAGCTGGTTCTACAGCAGGTTCTACAGCTGGTTCTAGATCAGGTTCTACAGCTGGTTCTACAGCAGGTTCTACAGCTGGTTCTACAGCAGGTTCTACAGCTGGTTCTACAGCAGGTTCTACAGCTGGGTCTACACCTGGTTGTAGAGCAGATTCTACAGCTGGTTCTAGATCAGGTTTTACATATGATTCTAGATCAGGTTCTAGATCAGGTTCTACATATGATTCTAGATCAGGTTCTAGATCAGGTTCTACATATGATTCTAGATCAGGTTCTACAGCAGGTTCTACAGCAGGTTCTACAGCAGGTTCTACAGCTGGTTCTACAGCAGGTTCTACAGCTGGTTCTAGATCAGGTTCTACAGCTGGTTCTAGATCAGGTTCTACAGCTGGTTCTACAGCTGGTTCTACAGCTGGTTCTACAGCAGGTTCTACAGCTGGTTCTACAGCAGGTTCTACAGCTGGTTCTACAGCAGGTTCTACAGCTGGTTCTACAGCAGGTTCTACAGCTGGGTCTACACCTGGTTGTAGAGCAGATTCTACAGCTGGTTCTAGATCAGGTTTTACATATGATTCTAGATCAGGTTCTAGATCAGGTTCTACATATGATTCTAGATCAGGTTCTACAGCAAGTTCTACAGCAGGTTCTACAGCAGGTTCTACAGCTGGTTCTACAGCTGGTTCTAGATCAGGTTCTACAGCTGGTTCTAGATCAGGTTCTACAGCTGGTTCTACAGCTGGTTCTACAGCAGGTTCTACAGCTGGTTCTACAGCAGGTTCTACAGCTGGTTCTACAGCTGGTTCTACAGCTGGTTCTACAGCTGGTTCTAGATCAGGTTCTACAGCTGGTTCTACAGCAGGTTCTACAGCTGGTTCTACAGCAGGTTCTACAGCTGGTTCTACAGCAGGTTCTACAGCTGGTTCTAGATCAGGTTCTACAGCTGGTTCTACAGCAGGTTCTACACCTGGTTGTAGAGCAGATTCTACAGCTGGTTCTAGATCAGGTTTTACATATGATTCTAGATCAGGTTCTACAGCTGGTTCTAGATCAGGTTCTACATAGGATTCTAGATCAGGTTCTACAGCTGGTCCTACAGCTGGTTCTAGATCAGGTTCTACAGCTGGTTCTAGATCAGGTTCTAGATCAGGTTCTACAGCTGGTTCTACAGCTGGTTCTACAGCAGGTTCTACAGCTGGTTCTAGAAGGTGGATCCACGGCAGCTGGTTGTACGACAGCTGGTTCCACGGCAGCTGGTTGTACGACAACTGGTTCCACGGCAGCTGGTTCTACGGCAGCTGGTTGTACGACAGCTGGTTCCACGGCAGCTGGTTCCACGGCAGCTGGTTCCACGGCAGCTGGTTCTACAGTAGGGTCTAAGGCAGGTTCTACAGCTGCTTGTTCCAAAGTAGGTGGTTCCACGGCAGCTGGTTCCACGGCAGCTGGTTCTACAGTAGGGTCTAAGGCAGGTTCTACAGCTGCTTGTTCCAAAGTAGGTGGTTCCACAGCAGCTGGTTCCACGGCAGCTGGTTCCACGGCAGCTGGTTCTACAGTAGGGTCTAAGGCAGGTTCTACAGCTGCTTGTTCCAAAGTAGGTGGTTCCACGGCAGCTGGTTCCACAACAGCTGGTTCCACGGCAGCTGGTTCTACGGCAGCTGGTTCCACGGCACCTGGTTCCACGTCAGTTGGTTCCACGGCAGCTGGTTCCACGGCAGTTGGTTCCACGGCAGCTGGTTCCACGGCAGCTGGTTCCACAACAGCTGGTTCCACAGAAGCTGGTTCCACAGCAGCTGGTTCTACAGTAGGGTCTAAGGCAGGTTCTACAGCTGCTTGTTCCAAAGTAGGTGGTTCCACGGCAGCTGGTTCCACGGCAGCTGGTTCCACGGCAGCTGGAACCACGGCAGCTGGTTCTACGGCAGCTGGTTCCACGGCAGCTGGTTCCACGGCAGCTGGTTCCACAACAGCTGGTTCTACGGCAGCTGGTTCCACGGCAGCTGGATCCACGGCAGCTGGATCCACGGCAGCTGGTTCTACGGCAGCTGGTTCCACAACAGCTGGTTCCACGGCAGCTGGTTCCACGGCAGCTGGTTCTACAGTAGGGTCTAAGGCAGGTTCTACAGCTGCTTGTTCCAAAGTAGGTGGTTCCATGGCAGCTGGTTCCACGGCAGCTGGTTCTACAGTAGGGTCTAAGGCAGGTTCTACAGCTGCTTGTTCCAAAGTAGGTGGTTCCACAGCAGCTGGTTCCACGGCAGCTGGTTCCACGGCAGCTGGTTCTACAGTAGGGTCTAAGGCAGGTTCTACAGCTGCTTGTTCCAAAGTAGGTGGTTCCACGGCAGCTGGTTCCACAACAGCTGGTTCCACGGCAGCTGGTTCCACGGCAGCTGGTTCTACGGCAGCTGGTTCCACGGCACCTGGTTCCACGTCAGTTGGTTCCACGGCAGCTGGTTCCACGGCAGTTTGTTCCACGGCAGCTGGTTCCACGGCAGCTGGTTCCACAACAGCTGGTTCCACAGAAGCTGGTTCCACAGCAGCTGGTTCTACAGTAGGGTCTAAGGCAGGTTCCACAGCTGCTTGTTCCAAAGTAGGTGGTTCCACGGCAGCTGGTTCCACGGCAGCTGGTTCCACGGCAGCTGGAACCACGGCAGCTGGTTCTACGGCAGCTGGTTCCACGGCAGCTGGTTCCACGGCAGCTGGTTCCACAACAGCTGGTTCTACGGCAGCTGGTTCCACGGCAGCTGGATCCACGGCAGCTGGATCCACGGCAGCTGGTTCTACGGCAGCTGGTTCCACAACAGCTGGTTCCACGGCAGCTGGATCCACGGCAGCTGGATCCACGGCAGCTGGTTCCACAACAGCTGGTTCCACGGCAGCTGGTTCCACGGCAGCTGGTTCCACGGCAGCTGGTTCCACGGCAGCTGGTTCTACGGCAGCTGGTTCTACGGCAGCTGGTTCCACGGCAGCTGGATCCACGGCAGCTGGATCCACGGCAGTTGGTTCCACAACAGCTGGTTCTACGGCAGCTGGTTCTACGGCAGCTGGTTCCACGGCAGCTGGTTCCACGGCAGCTGGTTCCACGGCAGCTGGTTCCACGGCAGCTGGTTCTATAGTATTTGGGTTTTTTCCCCTCGTTTTGTTGGAAATTCTGCTAATTGTTGGAACTCATGTTGTTTAAAACATAGAAATTATATATTTGGTCAAGAAGGAGGAGGATGCAAATATTTATTTATGTTCATAAGAAATAAGGTTTGTTGGGTTTTAAAGCATCAATAGGAGGAAATGGAAAAGTATTCCCACTAAACTGGAGGCAAAATGGCTGATTTAAGGAATAAGGTATTTTAAAATAGCATTTTTAAAGTAATACCAAAGGTTTTTAAATAGTTATCTAACATAACAAAACTTTCAATGATTAACCGCACACAGGAAACACGTTTACTATTATTAGTTTATTTGTTAATGAATAACTTTAGAAGTTGTTAGCATAATTCAGGCGTTGCTAATAGCTTCATAAACATGATTGCATAAAACTTGGTGATGGTGGAAGATGGAGTTCTTCAACACTTTAATTAAGATGTAGAATAAATGAAGTTATTTGAGATGATTAGCTAAGGCTGTTAGCAAACAGTGTTTATGAGCAAAGTTCAGGTGGCTTTTTACAGGGTGCTGATGGGAAATGAAGTTCTTTAAAGGTTCCCTGCCACACATATTTCATTACCTCTGTGGTATTTTCTGAAGTTTACCATGGACTCTGTAACATGTTCTGTGGAGAAAAATGCCTTGGTTACCTTGTTTCATTCAAGCTTCTAGCATTAAAGCCTGCAGGAAGACTCAGCTCGATTTGCACCAGTTCTCATTAATATTCAATGAGCTAAGCTGCTTGACTCTGATTGGCTAATCGCTAGGATATGAGAGCATGGCTATTCCTTCACCCAGCGCAACAAGTAGGCTAGAGGAACTTTGTTTACCATCTTCTGGGATCGCGGCAGTAATGGCTTCTTCAGGTTTAGGCGAGGGCCCTTTGAACATTTTGGGGCCTCTGCTAACATAATCCGGCCCTGTTTGCCTCAGTTTCCTCCATTACATGACAGCTGTTATCAAATCATTGTAGCTTTATGGCATGAACTAAGCTTGGCTAGCGAGTGCATTAAACCTGTATAACACAGCATGTTCTTGAGTTGACATTAGAGTTCTACTTACGGGCTGTTCACTGGCCGTAGACGGACGCCATGGTACCGATCCAGGCCTTTGCTGTGCTTCCCAAAGCTGACAAAGTCTCCCTCTTCAAGATGTGTTGAACAGATAACTACATTCGTATGATCTTGTTGTGGCATTGTTTTTAAAAATGAACTGAAGCCATTTCATCCTCAGCTCTGGGTTCTTGGGCAACATGTGATTGTTGAACTTCTATTGTTGCATAGGGCACAAGCCGGTTGACGTTCAGCCATCTTTGCTGTATAGGAAAAGTCTTCTGTGGGCGCGCTCATGAATAGTAATGAGTAACGAATCACTTCCACGTCAGACTGACGAGCGTTTCTAATTGGCCTAATTTCTCCGCTTATTTCGTTTGGACCTAACACATTTAAAAAAATACAAGTAAAAACGGTTTTGTGTGGCAGGGCACCTTCAACATGATTGCTTAGCTAAAACATACAATAAAAAAGTGTGTCACAAATGAATGCTATTAATTTGAACTATTAGCTAAAGACCAGACCAGTTCAAGCTGTCAGCTATCGGTACCATTATTCTCTTTTAACAACCGAATCAAGAAGAAGTTTTATTGGTGAGCAAACAAGTTTTAAAGAATAATCTGTTTAATCTTTATTCCTTGAGATGAGAGTAAATCAGTTTTCTGTGGATTTCAAATGAAAGATCTTCTCCTTCCTCTGAGTCACTGCAGACGTAATTAGTTTAAAACGAAGAGAAATATAAAATGCATTTGGGTCATCAGATTAGGCTCTGCTCGGTGTCGAGGCTTTTCTCACTCCTTCAGGAAGTTTCAAAGTCTTCTTTAACCTGGAACGGCATTTAAAACGATCCACTAAGCCTTAATAATGACACTGAATGGTAATCTAGAAGTTTGGACTGAAATAATGCTGCACTACTTTAGTTGAAAGCTTTTTAAGGATTGAGCTTTCCTTAGTTTTAATTTGCAGCCAGCTCATATTTCCCCAGATCAGCGTTGTTCTGATCGTCTCTGTGAAAGGTGTTACGGAGACGTCTCAGCTTACCGCAGGAACCCTTCCTGTTAGCGTTCTGTAGTGTAGAACAACTCTCGCATGTTGTTACAGCTCACATTAATGCTGTCATTGTGTTGCTTTAGCTTTCCTTTTCAATGTTCAGTTTGCTTCCATCTGGTTTGACTCGTTTCTGTTTGAAGATGAGCCATTAATAGTTTACTCTGGCAGAGCGGCGTTTATTCCCTGCAGGTGTGGAAAAGTTCAGATCATGGTGATCATTCACACATTTTCATTTAAGTTTTCATTTATTTTCTGCTCAACACAAAGCGACCAGATGTTAGAAAACTAAATAAATGTTTGGCTTCTTCTGTTTTGAGTTTTTACGGACCTGAAGTCTCAAGAGAGTCAAACTGGATGGAAAATGCTGGACTGCTCATGTTTAAGCACTAACATGTTCGTACGCGTTTCAGTTATTAATCAACCTGACATTAACTAACATGCGTTTATAAATGGGGTTTTCTCAGGGGGTAGTTGTCTGGATCCTTGCTCATTTTTTCTTGGATAATAAATAAAACCTTTGTTCAGATCTTCAGGTGGAACCAACTGAAAGGACAGACGATATAATAATAAGATGGTCTCCATTCCCTCCCTGTGGCACTCTGGCTTATTTAAAGGGCGATTCTGTAAAACTACACCCTCCACACATTGAGACCATCTCATTTTGTCCCCTAACCCCCCGTCCCCCAGCGCTGACATCATCTCGTGTCTCTCAGAAGGACAGAAACACTTTTGTTCTCCGTCTCGCTGCTTTTGTTCAGAGAAGACAATAGAGCGACTCTGGGGGGCAGAGGAAGAGGGGGATGAGGAGGAAGAGGGGGATGAGGAGGAAGCTGGTATGGAGGAATGGGAGATGATAACTTCTGGCCTCAGCAAACCGCTGTAAATGTTCAGTCTGTAGTAAAAGTGAAAAGCTGGAGGTGTTTTTGTCTCCTGCTGCTTGCAGCTAAATAAACGTCAAAATAAACAGTTTTCTTCTTTAATTGCCTCATAATTAACAGAGAAAATTATATTTCCTACATCGTTTTTATATTTAAACTTATCGAGGCGGTTTCTGTCCCACCGACAGTCGGAACATCACGATACATTTCCTTTGAATTAATTCAGATTTAACGATAACTTATATTCCAAGCTTTCTACAGGAAACACATCTGGCCAATCAGGCGGACTCTAAAGGTCACATGACCAGAAAACAGCCGTGTTGCTGAAGCAGAGGGAATATTACAAGCAAACTACGTGTCGGCCATGTTGGAGGACATGAAGAAGATGCGTCTGAATTCAGAGCACATTACTGAAAAACACAAAACATTGTTTCTGAATATTTCATCTGATGAAGGACCAGTTGTACCTCATGTTTCTCCACCTTAGGCATCACATCTCAGACATTACTGTGTTGAAGATTTTAGCTAAAGGAGCCATAATTAGCTACGATATGGAGCAGAATATAGCATGAGGAAAACAAAACATTTATATTTTTCAAAAACAATCATAAATATGATTTTTGCATGTGTGAAAGGTTGAGCTTGATAATCTAAGTTTGATGATAAAAACAATAAAATATAAGTTAAGAAAGTTTGCAGAGGCTCTCCTCTCTACTGTATGAGCAGGAATAGACTGAGTGATGTCACTTCTTGGGTGCTGAGGAAGTTTCACTGAACGGTTATTAAAAATAAAATTGGTATGTTGTTATGGGGTTGAACAAAACTGGGGACATGATTAAATTCTGCTATATTATAGATTATGTTTCCTTTTCTCATATATTTTTAAATTTAGGTTAAAGATTATTATTATAATAATTAATAATTTATCAGAAAACTTCTGTTTACTGTTTCTCCTTACGGAAAAGTCACATGGACTTGAACATGTTCTTCACATGGTGAACCACATGTGTTCACATAATATGTGAAACCTACATATTATGTAGGTTTCATGTGGAAAATAACATGTTATCCCATGGGCTTCACATGTGAATGTCTATTAGTTTTGCAGTTTGTTTTTTTTTAACCATGAAAATGTTCCAAATTCACACAGGAAATGTGTTTTCCACACGTTTTCACACGACTCATGCTTTTAACGTGTTTTCACATGTGAATTTGACATGGGTCAAAGATTATTCCCATGTGAAAACGTGTTTTCTCTCCATAAGGGTAATTACATTTCTATTTCACTCACTGAAAGAGCAGACTGACCTCTACTCCTCAGAAACCCATAAAACTTATAAAAAACATCATTTTTAAAATTAGTTTGTGTCATAATGCAAAGAAACATCCACTCGTCTATTTCTCGTTTTAAAATGTGTTTTATGTTTGACTTTATATGAACATGTTTGTGCAGTGAGAACCACCCAGATGGAGCGGAGAGGCGGGCTCTGATTGGTCGGCTGCAGTCTGGATTCACTGATTGGTTGGTGGAGCTTTAGATTTTAACACTGGTTTACTGGGTGCTGGTTCTGGTTGTAACAGGAAATCGGTCCGTTTCTTAGCTTGCTGCTAGCAGCGGCCATGTTTTCTTTGGGTCGGCTGGAGTCGCTCACCACTGGTGCAAAGAAGAAAGAAACGGGTGTGCCTAATAAAGTGTCCACTAAGTGAGTCCTGGTATCATTGTGACTCTAGAATACTTCCTGGTCCTCTCAGGGACTGCCCACACCATCATTCCTCCACCGCCGTGCTCGGTCACTATGAGGCGTCTGCTGTGTACGTGGAGCTGAGCTTCATGGTTAAACGTTTCTCCGTCTCTAAAGTCAGTCGATGGTTTAAACGTCTTATCGCTCCGGAACACGGCGCCGTAAAGTCTCACTTCATCCAGGAAGGTGGGAATATTTCACGTCTGCTTCATTTCTTCCATAACTTTCTATTTATGCCTCTGAAGATGCCTGATCTTTCCCTGGTAAAACCCACCAGGGAGGAAATAATGAATCTTTTGGCTCAGTGGCCTGAAAGTAAAATAAAACCCACAGAGGGTGAAAATGTGTGAAATATTGTGGAGCGCAGAGAGAGCAGGAGGAGCTCTGGATGCATGGTGATGGATGAAGATGGAGGTCTGAAGGCAGACGGTGACTCATCAACATGACACAGTGCATAATGAGGCTTCATCATTCATACGGGGGGGTGAGGATGATGATGATGATGATGATGGGGCAAACACCTGAACGTCTGAACTGCCATGGAGTCTCTCAGTAGCTGAAAGGAGGCCGGAGATAACACAAGTAATCTGAATTATCCTGCATTAGTTTAATGTGAGTCACATTGAGTGAAAGTTGGTGATGCTTTCTTCAGTCATTTACTGACTTGACTAAACCAGTCTGCTCAGCAGTGAACACACAGAGCTGATGTCACAACTTGGTAAAATGCTAAAAAATAATCAAAGTCTAACCGGGATGAATGTCTGTCAAATTCTCAACCTGAACGTAACTTCAGTGCGGTTTTGTTTGGGGGGGAAAAAGTCACGACTCGTTTTTTTTATTTCTGTTTTTATTATCAGGCTGTTTGCGGTTAACTGTAGTCTGCTGCTCATTCTAAACTTTAAATCTGATCCATATCCCAAAACCGTTTTTGTTTCTTTATCCACCTGATCTCTGTGTCCGACTGTGAATGAGAGAGCAGCAGAAAGGAGGGAGGGGCGGGGCTAAGGAGGGCTGGAAGATTTCATTGGATTAGCCCAATGTCCTTCGAGAAAACAGCCAATGGCGGCACCACGTGATCCCGGCCGGCACCACGTGACCCTGGTTGGCACCAGGTGACCCTGGTTGGCACCAGGTGACCCAGGCTGGCACCACGTGATCCCGGCCGGCACCACGTGACCCCGGCGGCACCAGGTGACCCCGGCGGCACCAGGTGACCCCGGCGGCACCAGGTGATCCCGGCCGGCACCACGTGATCCCGGCCGGCACCACGTGATCCCGGCCGGCACCAGGTGACCCTGGTTGGCACCAGGTGACCCGGGCCGGCACCACGTGATCCCGGCCGGCACCACGTGATCCCGGCCGGCACCACGTGACCCCGGTTGGCACCAGGTGACCCGGGCCGGCACCAGATGACCCAGGCCGGCACCACGTGATCCCGGCCGGCACCACGTGATCCCGGCCGGCACCACGTGATCCCGGCGGCACCACGTGATCCCGGCGGCACCAGGTGACCCTGGTTGGCACCAGGTGACCCTGGTTGGCACCAGGTGACCCGGGCCGGCACCAGATGACCCGGGCCGGCACCAGGTGACCCGGGCCGGCACCAGGTGACCCCGGCGGCACCAGGTGACCCTGGTTGGCACCAGGTGACCCCGGCCGGCACCAGCACTGTCAGGGGGGGTTATCCTTCACGGCTAAGGTCGGAGATACTTCCTATCCAACGGATCCTCCAGTGGCCCAGTTCTGTTCCTCCATTCGTCCCTGCAGAGCGCTCAGAACCTCTGCAGGGTTCTCCAACAACAGAAAGAAGTGAGCTTGGCGAGATGTTAGCCGACCCAGATCAGTGTGTGGACAGAGACAGATCCTGATGTCAGCCTGTGTGTAAATCAGGAGGTAATTACAGCCAGACTGTGAGCGTAAATTTATCCTCCTCCTCCCATTCAGCACAGCTCTGGCTGCGGCTCAAACATCCACAGAAACTCATGAATAAGCAATAAACGCTCTGAGTCAGAGTGTGTGTGATGATTGTAAATCCCTGCCTCCTTTCTGCGTGAACGCCGACGTGTTAAAAGTCCCCAGTAGAGCTGCTGACCTCTGGGGTCGTCTCAGGTCAGACGGACACAGTCTGGCTGCTCTAGATCTATTTATGCTACAGGATGTTAACCTGTTACAACAGTAGCGGTGTTTTAAAGGCTGCAGTTGAGTAATGAAACGCTCCGATCAGGGAAAACGTTTCCCAGAGTCAGAATTCCCATTGGGA